>JAOXYA010065820.1:0-11740 GCA_028565675.1 Sorex palustris | reverse complement strand
TAGGGCGTGAAGGACGGACCGGAACGCCCCCCTTCCCATGAGGTCTTTGCCCCCGACCCCCGGCTCAAACCTGCTTTGCACGAGCCTCCCGTGCGGCCGCCATCTTCCTTTCCAGAGAGGAGAGGGCGAATGGGATAACAAGCAATTTAAAGTAAATTATTTAGAGCCTTCTTTGGGACAGGCTTGGGTGGTGGTTGGGAAAAGTCGGAACAAAGGTGGCAAGAAAGGGTGATGGTGATAGAACTGGTGTTGGAATATTGAACGTATTAAATTCTTGTGAACAACTTGACAAAAATAAAATTAAAAAGAAAGACTGGTAGATTCTGGAGGGTAATGATTTCCGGCAGTGAGGCAGTGATTAAGTACTGGCTCCCCTTGAAAGGGGGCAAAACATCACATAACTTGGGGAACAGCCGATCTAGAGGAGGGTTACTTAAGACTTTTTCCACTCATGACCCCTTTTCTGCCCAAGAAACAATACAAGCAAGCACTGACGAAAACACCTCAAATTCATTATGTGATTGAGTCACATTTAGATTTTTGGTTGCTGCAAATTCAGAAACCTTTTACTGTGGCCAGATTTCTCATGATCCCCACTTTTTAAGAAACTAGAATTTAGGTAATGTAATGTTCAAGTTTATCTGGAATCCACAGTAATAACCTCAGAATACATAGTAAATACTCAGCTGTGATTTCAAAGGTCTGAATTAAATCATTTTTTAAAGAAAGCCACCAATTCCACCCATTATAAAGTTTTAAGAGAGTCAAATCATTTAATGAATCAGAGGTATCTGTTTATCAAGAAATACTAAGTCACTATTCGACTAAAGGGATTTCCAAAAATGAGAGAAGCTAGGTGAAATTCAAGTAAAGCAGACACAACACAGTAATCAGAGCAACATTCTTTTCCCCTGATGTATTTCCTCCACCTGGCATCCAAGTAACAAACCCCAGCACTAAAATAACATTAGGTACCATGGCTATAGTGGTCCAAGGCTGTAGGTGTCACAAGCTACAACCGTGAGCACTTAATATATTCCTAGGTTTAATAAGAAAACAAATAAACCAAGATGATATAAATTACTGTCTACAAGAACTCCCATAATAAGCACACACCACCAATATCTTTGGTGTCTTTTAATACACAAGTCTAAGCCATAATAACAGAAATACTAAACGGTCAAATTAGGAAAGGTCCAATCTGTTTAAATCCCTACCAACAGATTTATTCCATTTATCACTGTTTTTATCGCTTTCTGTAATCAAAAATGGGTCACATTTTTGTGGTGCAATGCACAGGGGTTATTCCTGGTTCACGCACTCAGCTACTACTCCTGGCAGTGCTCGGGGGACCCTATGGGATGCTGGGAATCGAACCCTGGTTGGCTGCTTGCAAGGCAAACGCCCTACCCGCTCTGCTATCACTCCAGCCCCTTCAAGACTTTTTTTAAATGAAGGAAAAATGGTAACTAAATGGTTCAAAGTTTTAAAACTGCCATGTCAGCTGTAGTCCTACTTCAGCAAGCTTTTACATTCCAAGAGAAAAAGAACTTTATTGTTTTCCTTCCACAATGGATACCTCAAGGATGGACAATGCATTGTGCTGTGAGCTAGAAACAGAAATGAAATAAAGCTGTCCAAGCCTCGCAGAGTTCAGATATTCAGGGAAGGAAAACATACACGTGCCCTTTAAAAATTAAATTAAAAAGATCGCACGCTAAATGTGCCGTCCTAGGCTTCTGGTTCAGCCAGCTGCAGTGAAACCACACTGATCCTGGAAAGACTAGAGTTCCTCTACTTTCAGTTGAGATTAGGATTTGCATGAAATTAATGTCAAAACTCTAACATCAAATGTCTGCAAAGAAAGGGTGCTTAATAGAACCTAGTACTATACTCCCTACTTTAAAACCTGCTTTCAAGTAAAACAACCAACTTTTAAAAGCCCACGTATAAAAGACCCAAACGAGAGAAAACCCCATTACTTCATAGTATATTCACTACGGTGTCACAAATCTGATCCCTTTTCAGTCCTTTGTTTAGACCCGTGTTCTTCCAATTTTTATACCTGCCAACCAGAGAAAATAGGAGAAATATTTTGTAGAGTGACTGATGGTTAATACAGAAACAAAACCCAGGGGCTGGAGCAATAGCACAAAAGGTAGGGTGTTTGCCTTGCACATGACCGACCCGGGTTTGATTCCCAGCATCCCATAGGGTCCCCCGAGCACCGCCAGGAGTGATTCCTGAGTGCAGAGCCAGGAGGAACCCCTGTGCATCGCTGGGTGTGACCAAAAAAAACCAAACAAACAAACGCCCCCCCCCAAAAAACACACAGAAACAAAGCCCAGTACAGAGAATTCTTTTGTTTATTGAAACCAAAGTCATTAAATTATTTTTTTTAGCTAGTGCAACATTTGCTGCTGCAGATAATTGGGGGGAAATTTTGGCAGCCTCATCAGGAAATTTTCAAAGACCAAGGCTGAAGATCAGGGGTTAAGACCACCAAGGTCTCAAGACCACCTGTATCATATGATGAAGTAAATGTAAGTGCTGGGGGAACAAATACAGACATTTTGTAACATTATCTTCTCCACTGGGTCATCTCTTTCAGAATAACCGCCTTCGCAACAAGGTAACAAAACAGCAAAGAGATGCCCCAATTTTTATCCCACAGCATACAGGTATCGGACCCGGAAAAGGTTACTATTGCAGATACTAAACTACGAAGTGAGTTCTCCCTCAAGCCAGTGGTGCAGTATTAAATAAGGTGTTTAAAATAAACATTTCCTAAAACCACACAGCATCTGTTTATTCTGCCTGACCAAATTTATTTGTGCATAAATCACACATGACAGAGTTCTTTAAAAATAAAGTATGTTTATACATTCCTACCCGAACTCTCAGAAACTGCCTGCAAGCACATGTACACGTTTTGCTTGGCTTGGCCGGCAGGGCCGGGGATTGAACCCAGGACTCACGCAAGCAAGGCAGGCATCTTGCTACTATTCTTAGCTTCCAAATGACCTTTTTCTTCAAAACCCCTCTCATGAAACAGGCCGCTACTTAATTCGGACCCACAGCTGTAAGGGAACAACCTAAAGTCGCACAGTGCTTGGGGCTGGCTCAAAGGTTGGTGCTCGTGCTTTGTGGAGAGGGAGCCTGGCCTGGGGCTCCAGCACCACACAGTTCGCCCAAACAGGGTGGGAGTGACCTCTATTTTATTTTTTTTAAGTGAAGCAAGGCAGTTTCTAATGAAGCAAAACTTGCTTAAAACTATATGAGGAGGGGCTGGAGCGACAGCACAGTGGGTAGGGCGTTTGTCTTGCATGTGGCCAACCCGGGTTCAATTTCCAGCATGCCATATGGTCCCCGGAGCACGGCCAGGAGTGATTCCTGAGTGCAGAGCCAGGAGTAATCTCTGTGCATTGCCGGGTGTGACCCAAAAACAAAAACAAAAACAGAAACAACAACAACAACACACACACACACACACACACACACGAGATCACTGTCCCTGTCCTCCCGTTGTTCATCGATTTGCTCGAGCGGGCCCAGTAATGTCTCCATTGTGACACTTGTTACTGTGTCTGGCATATCGAATATGTCACGGGGAGCTTGCCAGGCTCTGCCGTGCGGGCGAGATCCTCTCAGTAGCTTGCCGGGCTCTCCGAGAGGGGCGGAGGAATCGAACCCAGGTCGGCCGGGCCAGCCGCGTGAAAGGCAAACGGCCTACCGCTGTGCTATCGCCCCAGCCCTATTTAAGGAGATCAAGAGGGGAAATGTGTTCAAGAGCGAACACAGGCTTCTATGCAGTGGCAACAGGCAAGGAAACAAACACTGGGACCAGCGAGTGAGGGCCATGTTCCAGGGTGAACCCGGGTCTGGGGACAAAGTCTGGGCGCAACACACCAGCAGGAGAGACCGCACAGCCATGTGTGGCCAAACAAACAGAAACAGCAAATCCAAAAAGAAAATCTTAAGATGCAGTCAAAACTTGGTGCTTCTTGCTGATCTGAAGGTCCTGGGTTCAGTCCCCAGGCCTTCGTTCATAGAAATCTATGAAATCAGGAAGGCACTTAATTTTTCCCGTTTGTTTCAGGGTCACACTCAGCAGTGCTCAGGGGTTACTCCCGGCATTCCACTCAGGAATTATCCTGGCATTGTTCTGGGACCATCTGGATGCCAGAGATCGAATCCAGGTTGGCAACACGCAAGGCAAACTTCCTACCTGCTGTACTACCACTCTTCGTATTTCATATGTCCAGTCCGAGGAGCCAGAGCAATCGAACAGCAGGCCAGGCCCTTGCCTTGCGTGGGCTTCAGCACCACACTTGGTCCGCTAGGAACCACCAGTGTGGTCTCTGCACTTAGCAAGGAGTAAGCCCTGAGCGGAGCTGGGCGCGGCTCAAAAGCAAAACAAAAATGTCCAGCATGAAGCCTTCTACTGTAACGCTTAACTAATTTAAGCAACTACTGTAAGCAGAGCGGTGAGGCAATTCCGCCATAATTAATTAAACTGGATACATCTCCAGCATCACAAAACGGAACTCATCATACATACAATACACACATAGACACACACCTCTGTATGCGTATCCATGCTGAACAAAAATGACTCAAAATGATCATCTAAAGTTTCTTCCTCGACACCACATCCAACATTATTTTGTGACCTCAGCCCCAAAGAGGGTTCATAACATGTATTTTTTTTCTGATTCCATTCCTGGAGCCAGCCAAACCCAAATATCCATATTATTTCCATTGAAAAATGAAAGTAAACTGTGACAGGACGCCAAAGCGAGCAAAACATCTTCCTAAATTTCCTGCCTAAAATACATATTAAGAAACATAGAAAATTTCTGCACAATCTGCAGCAAAATGATTTGAGACCAGAACAACCAACAGTACAGCAAGTAGGGTGTTCGCCTTGTACGTGGCCGGCCCAGGCTTGAGCTCGGGCACTGTATATGGGCACCCAAGCCCACCAGGAGTGAAGAGTTGCCAACAATGACACTATGTGAATGACACTGAGCATAGAGCCAGGAGTAAGTTCTAAGAACTGCTAGTGTGACCCAAAAACGAAGACCGGAGGGGGGTGGGGGGAGGAGAGGGAAGCAATAGAGAAATTCACAACCAAAATTGGTTACAAAAAATGATTTCTAGTTGCATCACGCCATCACATCATATACTCGGTTCAACATTTAGATGTTTCTCAGTGTTCATTCTTCTAAAATTTTGATTTCTATGGAGTATGCTTTGAAAGTTATTTTTCTTCATGGGGGGGGGTGGGGGGTGGGGGGACGGCCTTGTATGCTTGTACGACCAAATCAAAGAAAACAGACTGATGGTGACGATGATGATTCCTAGGGAGAATCAATAAACAGGTCATACTAAAAAAACTGGTGCATTTATGACCCTTACACAGTGGAAAAGTCTAACTTTTACCAATAAATAAAAAAAAAACGTATTTGGCTGAAACATCAGCAAAGATTCATGGCAAGTCAATATTGTTTAGATTATGACAAAATACGAAATACTGTCAACTATACCTACTAATGTCCACCATAGCAACTTGCTTAAAAAAAAGCAATACCACTGGGCTGGAGTGATAGTATAGTGGGCAGGGCATTTGCCTTGCAAGGGGCCAACCCAGGTTCGATCTCCAGCATCCCAGATGATCCCCTGAGAATCGCAGGATGAACTCCTGAGTGCAGAGCCAGGAGTAATCCTGAGCACCGCAGAGTGTGGCCCAAAAAATAAATAAATCACACTGAAAGTTGCTAAAGGACTTAGCAATCTAAAGAACGAGTCATGAACCGCAGAGCCCCAGGGGCGGGATGTGCCGTCAACGCTCCTCCGAAAACCAGCGGCTGTTGCCGAGGAGTGACTGGAACTGGGACGTGCCCATCTCACTGCTTG
The DNA here is from genome assembly GCA_028565675.1 of Sorex palustris. Taxonomy (NCBI): domain Eukaryota; kingdom Metazoa; phylum Chordata; class Mammalia; order Eulipotyphla; family Soricidae; genus Sorex; species Sorex palustris. The sequence continues at coordinate 5,821 of JAOXYA010065820.1, read as the reverse complement.
CCGTCCACGCCCCCGTCTGGCACTGCTCCTGCCTGCCGTCCCGAGCCCTACACCGTTCTCCATCCCGCCATCTCCAGCATGTGCCTCCCGGACGGAGGGTGGCACTTGTTTGTCGAAGATTGGGTAAGCAACAGGATATCACTGTCATCTGTTCCATGACAACTCGATCATGTTGCGAAACGGCCGGTTGGGCAATTCTGTCGGAGCAAGAGGGAGAGAGGGCCACAGCACAGACCTCAACGGAGTGGCTTCTTACACACGCAGGTCACACGCAACAGTCTACTACGAGCACTGTCACGGGAGCAGTTCTTCATGAGCCGGAAGGTGTTTAGGTGGCGTCTGACTGTATCCGTCAGGTTAGCTGGTCCAACACTGCCCCACCCACCCACCCCCCCACACACACACATACACACATCTCCCTCACCTCAACCCAAGATATTTGCTGGGGGGTTGTTTTGCTTTGTTTTGTTTAGGAAAAACAGTCTCCTTTCACAGACCAAGAGTTGTTTGCGAAGGATGACCCTATGTGTGAAGCCTGTAATGAAACGTGCATCACTGAGATCAGCACAGATTTTAAAAAAAAAAAAAAAACCCAGAAGAACGGAAAACTGATCGGGAAGGCAAGAAAAGCTGTGCCCTTAATGACTCAGGAATCCACTGAGCAGGGCCCAGAGTGACAGCAGGTGTGAGGGGGTAGGGAGACCAGGATGAGCCCCGGCCTCCCACACACAGTCCCCCAAGCACCGCAGGAGCGAGCAGCCCTGAGCACAGCTGAGGGAGCCCCTCCCCACCAAATTCTACTGAGCAACTAGACTATTGTTTATGACCTGCAGCTAAGTTAATCATGGCGTTTGACTCAAGAAGTGGAGTCTACAAAAGGAGAGAGAGAACAAGGGGGAATGCCCTGCCACAGAGGCAGGGTGGGATGGGGGGAATGGGGGGTGGGACCGATGCTGGGACCCATGGTGGTGGAGGATGGGCACTGGTGGAGGGAGGGGTATTTGATCATTGTATAATCGAAACCCAAGCACAAAAATCTGTAAGTCTACAACTGTACCTCATGGTGTTTCACTAATAAAAAATAAAAAAATAATAATTATGTAAAAAAAATACTAAATACTTAGTAACTTGTGCAAAGGTATTCAGCTGATCAGAAAAAACAAACAAACAAATAAACAAAAAACAGAATGCATCTCTGGCCTCACTGTAGACACACTTCATTTGAGCATCCGTGTAGCACGGCGGTTGGCTCTGGGCTGCCCTATTTCTGTTCAGCAGACACTCCACTCCATGTGCGTTTACTTAGGCCTTGGGTTTCGGGGGACCAGGAGCTGGGAGGTGTCATGTCTCTCCCGTTAGCTTCTCCCTTCTGGAGGTGCCAGCCAGGGTTTCACCCACTGCAGGGCTGAACCCGGGTACCAAGCACCATCCTGTGCACACACACCCCACCCGTGGCTTCTCCTCTCTGCCTGAACTCTGTCTTGGGAGAGAGGAGGCGGGGCCCCTTGGGGGGAGAGGGGAGCACTTTGGTGACAGCACAACCAAGAACCAAGAAATCCCCTTGGGGTTGGGTGCATTTGTCTCTGAGGGGATCCCTTGGGTGTCACCAGACACCCAGTGCTGCCTGAGCCCCAGTCCTGTTCCCCGAGGCTGAGTGGGAAGGTCCAGACTGCCCAGGGGCTGCCCAGCCCCATCCCGGGCCCTCCCCGCTCCTCGTCTCCCACCTGGCTGGGAACCTCACATCATGCATCTTTCTTCCAAGTCACACACCTGCAGGCTGCTGACCCCAGCCAGACCTGGCAGGTGGACGATGCTCCCTGCTCACATTCCACCCTCCCCCCTCCCCCGGCCCCAGGGCCAACCCAGGCAGCTCTCCTCATGCCCTGGCCCCCAGGAGGCACAGGGGGCCTGGACCTCTGGCTCTGGGCAGGTGCACTGTGGCGAGGGACCTCGTGAACAAGGCAGAAGCCCTGGTTCTGTTACTCTGCCCCCCGGTAGCCAGGGGTCCCCTGCTTGCAGACACAGGTGCCCGGAAACCAAGACTGAGCGGTAGATGGTGCTGCTGAAGAAGACGTGCCCTCCTTCAGCCTGGAGCCCACCTCAATGCACTCTCCCCTCTGAGGAGCATGGGGACTCCTGGAGGGGGCATGCAGGAGGGGGCATCTAGCCCCAGATGGAGAAGCTGGCCTGGCCTTTGGAATGGATTTCCCGGAAGCTGTCCTGGCTCCCCGGCCCAGGGCTCCCCGCAAAAACACCTGAACCGGGGCTGGTGTTCGCACGTAGTGTGAGCAGACCCCACGGGCGGGCTCTCTGGGTGCCAAAATTGTTTCCTACAAGTCAGGGCAACCCTTGTGCCTGGTGCATGGCAGGCCCCTCCCCTCCCTACCCCTTCCCACAGCGACCCCCCATGAAGCCCAGTTGAGTTGGCAACTGGCAGTTCCTCGTGGCAAATCTCTGCACACACAGTTCCCCCATGAACCAGCGTTCCCTGGTCCCGAGGAGAGGCCCAGGAACGCTTCCATCTAGGCTTTGAATTTTCTGGGCTTTAAAAAATTTTCTTTTAGTCTTATTAATTTTTAAAACTTTTTTAAATTTCTTTGTTACTGTTTAAATTTATTCTTTTTATTTTTAAAATAAATAAAACGCCCTGGGTAGGGCATTTGCCTTGCACGTGGCCAACCCGGATTCGATTTCTCTGTCTCTCTCGGAGAACCCGGCAAACTACCAAGAGTATCTCGCCCGCACGGCAAAGCCTGGCAAGCTACCTGTGACATATTCGCTATGCCAAACACAGTAACAGCAAGTCTCACAATGGAGATGTTACTGGGCCCACTCGAGCAAACCGATGAACAATGGGAGGACAGTGCTACAGTGCTATTTTTAAAGTATTTTCTGAGCCTTTAATTTTTTCTAGGCTTCTAATTTTTTTTTTCTTTCTGCAAATGAAAGCTGATCCTAGATTTTCTATCTGTTTTTCCCCCTGGGTAAGTTGAGTCTGGACCTGAATTGGTAGCTTCATTTAGAGAACCCGTCCCCCCAAGCCACCTCACTCCCACCCCACCGCCCCCTGCCCCCAAGCCCTCTGGGAATGAATGCAGCCCTTTGACACTGCAGCATGTGAGGAGAGAAGCCAGGCCAGGAGCTTGGGGCTGGGCAGGTTGGGGCAGGCCTGACATGCACAAGACAGTTCATTGCCCCCGTGGCCCTGGGGGTCTGCTCGGATCACGTGGCAGTATCCGGGCCCATTTCCAGTTCTTTGCAGGGAGACCAGCGTGGATGGCGACTTCCTGGAAATCCATTTGGAGAGGCCCGGCCAGCTTCCCAGTCCTGGGCTGGCTCCTCATGTCCACGCTGCTCCCCCAGGCTCCCCAGAGGCCCCCAGGGGCCCTCAGAGTGAACCTCACCTCCATTCCCCAGGTCACCTCGACTCACAGTTTCATTGGTTAAAAAAAGCCCGGGGGTTGGGGGCTGGAGCCATAGCACAGCGGGTAGGGCATTTGCCTTGCACGCAGCCAACCTGGGTTCGATTCCCAGCATCCCATATGGTCCTCCGACCACCACCGGGAATAATTCCTGAGTGCAGAGCCAGGAAAAACCCCTGAGCATTGCTGGGTGTGTTCCCCCCAAAAAATAATAATGAATAGTACTGTAGCACTGTAGCACTGTTCTCCTGTTGTTCATTGATTTTCTCGAGCAGGCACCAGTAACATCTCGCAACAAACTGTGAGACTTGTTGTTACTGTTTTGGGCATATCAAATACGTCATGGGTATCTTGCCAGGCTTTGCCGTGCGGGCAAGATACTCTCGGTAGCTTGCTGGGCTCTCCGAGATGGGCAGAGAAATCGAATCCGGGTCGTCCGTGTGCAAGGCAAATGCCCTACCTGCTGTGCTATCGCTCCAGTCCTTAAATAATAGAAAAAATAAAAATTAAAGAAGTTTGGGACTCTGATATTGTTCCCCAGGACACATTGCAGGCAGGAACTGCCACAGGGAAAGACGCCGGCCATGCTCATTTCCACACCGCGCTGGACTCCGGGCTGAAGCCACACACTCTTCCAGGAAGCCCATCCCAGGACAGCCCCCGGAATTCAGCAGCTGCTCTGGGGTCCAAGCTCCAGCTAAGACTGGCCTCATCCCGTGGCTTTGGCTTTTCCTTTTCAAAAGACCGAGAAGGAGACAGACAAAATTCCTGCCTGAATCCTGGCCGGGTCCCTGTGGCCCAGTCCCAGGAATCTGGCCTGGCAGGGAAGACCCAGACCTCAGCACCTTCTGCAGGGTGGGTACTAGCCAGAGCCGCAGCCCGAGACTCCTGTTCCCAGAGGGGCCTGCCTGGAGCACCTTCCAAATGGCCCAGAGAGCCTGTCATCTGGAGGCTCTCTCTAGCTGGATCGTCGGGGCGAACATGTCAACAGCAGTTGTTTCCTAGACTTGAAAGGAAAACTCAGAAGACTAAGGAATTTAGCTGAGTGCCTGGCATGGAGTAAGCACCCACCAACACTCCCAATGAAATAAAACATTTCTAGGCCGGAGAGATTGTATAGGCATTAGGGCACTTGCCTGACACGTGGTCGGACTATGCTCCTTTCTTTTTTTCTTTCCTTTTTGGGTCACACCCGGCAATGCACAAGGGGTCACTCCTGGCTCTGCACTCAGGAATTACTCCTGGCAGTGCTCAGGGGACCATGTGGGATGCTGGGAATCGAACCCGGGTCTGCCGCATGTAAGGCAAATGCCCTACCCGCTGTACTATCACTCCAGCCCCCTCCATGCTATTCCTTGGGATCCCATATGATCCTCAGAGCACCCCCAGGAGTAACCCCTGCTTGCAGAGTCAGGAGGAATCCCTGAGCATCCCTGGGTGTGGCCCAAAAACTAAAAGAAAAGATTTCTCTTCAAAAAGGTAAGCTCTCAGAAGACTAAGTGAGAAGCACACCCCGAGCAGCGCCAAGAATAGCTCTGATCTGTAGTGCCACCCTACCCCACCCTGGTCCCAAATGCTAACTTTTAAATAAGAATCCTTCCAGAATGTTCTCTACCCCAGAACTCCACATAGCCACACCCCACATGACCTCTTTGGTCAAAGGCAATGATGGACCCTGTAGGCCGGACCCTCTGGTGTGTAGTGAGGACAGAGTTTCTCAGTCCAGGACCTCGTACTCTCTTGGGCTCCTAGAATACTCCAAGAGGGGCCAGTCCCCCAGGTGAGAATCGGGTAAAATGAGGTGGAGAAGGCACAACATCAGTGTAAAGGGCCCACCTGTAGGATTGGGAAGCAGGGGACGCAGGAGGGAGATGAGGTCGGCTTGGGACACGATCAGAAGTTGAAAAAGACTGGACTAGACTATGTGAGTTTGAAGGGCACTGTCATGTTTGCACAATGCTAAAACCACCTATGGCCACAATTCTCAGGGCGCATTCGATCCCTTTCAAGTGAGGACTGCTTTCCTGGACCATGAGTGGGACATGCTGATTCACGCACCGTCCACGAAATAAGACCGTTCACACAAGCAGGACCGTGTGTGTGAACTTGCAGCCCCCTCCTGCACTGCATCTTCACAACCATCTGTGTTTCTAGGGAGTCACTCGAGCTAGCGAATCTTCTGGAAGTTGCTTGGAGAACCCCCGAGGGTTGAGAAGTACTGGCTTCGTATTGACATACAGATGAGAAGCTAAAACCTGGAGCAAAAAGTGCTTTTACTACCTGCCCTTCCTGCAAGGTAATCGGACATAAAAGGTATTTGTGTGTGTGTGTGTGTGTGTGTGTGTGTGTGTGTGTGTGAGAGAGAGAGAGAGAGAGAGAGAGACAGACAGACAGACAGA
>JAOXYA010065815.1:0-11741 GCA_028565675.1 Sorex palustris | reverse complement strand
GAGAGTATTCGATATGCCAGACACAGTAACAACAAAGTCTCCAATGGAGATGTTACTGGGCCCGCTCGAGCAAAAATACAAAAAAGATGCTGATGAGTGGCAAGATGCTTAACAAGAACCGTCTCCATGTTCTACAGTAGAATTGTAAATACTTGTTGGAACAATACTCACTGTTGGATTTTCCAGAAGCAAAAATGAAATGTTTCAGCCTATTTGTGAGTTTTTCTGTTTATAGATTCATCAAGATATTAGAGACAGGATGATGTGATTGTGACAAATAACACTTTTAGAAGAGTATTTTTCCCACTAGATTTTAATTTGGTTTAGCCTTGCTTTCAAATAAACACATTTCATTTTTAAAATGAGAAAAATCAGAGTGAATTATCTTGTTGTCATGGTAGAATATCTTTGTTACCAAACTGAAATACAAGGAGTCAAAAAAAGTTCAGCATTTTTCAAACTAAGGCATTTTTCCAAATTTTCAAATGTCACCACACACTTCAGAATCTAAGGCAACACTGCAAATAAAGTCAAGGTAGGCTATTAATTGGGAGAGAAATGAGATGTTACCATTCCTCTCCAGGGAGGTCATTGTATAATGCCTTTACAGACAAAAACCAAAGATAGCAAAGTAGAAACTACGTGCGGTAAATTAAGCAAATTTAGTGTCCCCGGGAGATAATATTCAAGTGGTTAAAAATAAAAAACAGAAAACCAGGACCATGGAGATAGTGCAGTGCACAAGGCACTTGCCTTACGTGTAGCTGACCCAAGCTCAATTCTTGGCACCCCATATGATCCTAAGCTCAGAGACAGGAATAAACCCAAAGCATAGCCAGGTGTGGGTCCAAAACAGACAAAATAATTAGGAAAGCAGTTTAAGTACTTGTAGTCAAAACCTTGTGAGTAAGAAAGTTTTATATTGTGAGAGAAAGACAGTGATACAAGGTGTTTGAATAGAGTAAGGAGGTAACCAATCTGAGCAAGGAGTTGATATAAAGATCAAATTACCTTATACATGCATGAAACAAAAAATATATTAAAGAATAAATCTTGTGTTTAAGCCTTCTTGAATGTTTTTGTTAAAATTTTGAACTATTGAGTAAATATATAGTAAGACTGTTTTCCAAAATGGGTATCCATCTTGATGCAATCTTCCACATTTAGGGGAATAAAGGAGGATCTGGAGAGGGCTGGTAAAATTTAAAGTCTATGTGATTTCCAGAATATATAGAAATTTACAGTTTCATGTCAATAAAAATTTGTTTTATTTGTATATATAAAACAGTAAAGACTTTTTTACATGAGCAGAGGATGATTTATTTGCCTTTCTGGAACAAGCACTCCAGCTCCTTGGCAGATTTATAATTTTAGATGCACAATCTAATTGACAGTTTCTGAAGGCAATTTGATGTCTAAAAGCAAATGATATATTATTTTTTCCCTTAGAGAAAAGGTCGATTTTGGTAGGGTTAGAAGGAAAAAAAAACAGTTATAACCTTGAAATTTGGGAGTAAATTATTCACATCTTTAAAAACAAATAAATTATTTTAAAGAATTTGCACACAAATACATTTTTAAACAATGTAGGAGTACTGCTATTTGTTCAGCCATTGATTAAGCTGATTGAATTGGGCAAGAACTCCACATTACTTTTTTTTTTAATTGTATCACCACGAGATAGAGTTGCAAAGCCTTCATGTTTGAGATTCAGCCAAACAGTGATGGAACACCCATCCTTCCACCAGTGTACACTTTCCACCACTCACACCTCACCCTGGCTCTATGGCAGACAATTTCCCCAATATTCTCTCCACAATTTTGGGCATGATGTTTTGCTCGAAATTTCCCACTACTATTCAAAAATACCTGCCAAGGGCAGATGCTAGATAATTTATTTTCCATTGCTCATTTTGAATACCATGAGAGCTCGCACAGCCATGATTGTAAATGTAAATTTCTAGATTGTAAATGGTTGGGTTCCAGAGACACCTTTTGGATTCAACTTGGAGTCTCTGGGCCAGGGTTGTTGTGTGCTAAGATGGCATCTAGAGGCAAATTGTGGGTGTGACAGACAATCTACTGGGCAGGCAGAAACCTGGGGACAGGCAGCTTGGGTCTTCTGCAGCCATGCAGCCTGGAGATTTAGTCATGGAACCCACATATGGGAGAGAGGGGTGCTTGCTTGTGGAAGCTCTTGGTCACTGGGATTCCATCTGAAATAGGCTGAAAGACTGCACCTGCTCCATCTGGGATCCTCTTGTGAAATTGGCCCAGTATGGGGCCCAGTGATCTCTGGCGCCGTGGTGTCTCCCAGGACTCACTGCTGTGTCTCTGGGCCAGGGCTGTTGGTGCACTAAGATGGTGCTCGGAGACAAATTGTGGGCATGACAGACAGTCTGCTGGGCGGGCAGAGACCCGAGCAGGGACAGCCCAGGTCCTTTGCCACCATGTGACCTGGAGATCCAGTCCTGGAACCCGCATACCTGGACCTTGCTTGTGGAAGATCTTGGTCCCCAGGATTCCAACTGAATTAGGCAGGGAAACACAAATACATTTTTGATTCAAAAAAATTAAATTTTTTCTGGAGAACAATGACGATATTAATGATATTATTCAGGCATGGGCTTAAATTTAAGAAATAAGAAATACTTTGTCATTATAATTAACATGAATTGTAAAGAAAATCTAAAAGGAAACATTATCTAATATCTGTAAGATACAGACATGATGATACGGACTGTAGCATTGTAGCACTGTAGCAATGAATCCTGTTGTTCATTGATTTGCTCGAGTGGGCCCAATAACGTCTCTATTTTGAGACTTGTTGTTACTATGTGTGGCATATTTAATATGTCATGGGGAGCTTGCCAGGCTCTGCCATGCAGGTGAGATGCTCTCAGTAGCTTGCCGGGCACTGCGAGAGGGGCAGAGGAATCGAACCCTGCTTGGCTGGGCCAGCCGCGTGCAAGACAAATGCCCTACCGCTGTGCTATGAAGTACTAACTATACTTCAAATAAATCAAGTATTTAAAAGAATTTAACTGCTCAGCTATAAAAATAAAAAAATCAATAATACTACATTCTTCCATTTGCAAAAACATGGATTTACCTATAGGGCATTATACTTGGTGAAATAAGTCAGACTGAGAAAAATAAAACTGGATGATTTCAATCATAAATAAAAGCTAAAGGAACAAAATGACTAATGATATCAATAAAATATAGGCTATAAGAAATATTGCTGATCAGCAATGAAGATAGAAACAAAATTGAATAAAACAGGCAAGATATTATAGTGAAAGTGAAACTAGACTGTGAGTGCTATCACATAAATAAATGTTTATAATCTATGTAATTATTGTAAAAGTATAAATATTATAAATTATAATAATAGATTAAAAACAAGTAAAGTCAATGTGACTAGTGTACTAAGACTTGAAATCAGAATTTCCACATTTGTTTTATAAAGCATTTTCTTTTTCCTTGATCAAATGACATTTCACATTCTTCTTTCTAAATCATGTGTTGAGAGGATCAAATTATTTCATATGAATGTGATATTTCAACAGTTATATTATTTGAGTATAAGTCAACGAAAAATTTATAAGATATTTTAGAGGCAATAATATCATTACCAACACTGATATGAAGTGCAAAATATGTTTAGAGAAGACCATTATATATTGAGGGCATCTTATATCAATATGTGCTAAAAATGTACATATAAATCATGATTATCTAAGAAATATTTTACTTTGGTCTTATTATTCCTATCTGTTTTACGCATAAAGGCCAAAAGATGCAAATCAAAAGCTTCCTTTGAGGGAAGGACTAGGTACAATTCTGTCATTTCTTCCTTCTACTGGCATAACTGGTTCTTTCCAATATACAAATTGCAAAGAAAGTATGAGTAGATTGTTTTCATATCAATTTAAGTGGAATATGAAAGGAAAATTATGTACCAAATCTCTAAACCCTGAAGAAAATTTTAATTAACAAAATCCAATTTTAATTAACAAAATCCACATTTATCCAAAGGATCATATACCATGATTAACTGGAATTTATTCTAGGGATGTAAAGATATAGATATATGCAAATAAATTTAACCACAGCAAGAAAAGAATAGATAAAAATCATATAGCCATTTACAAAAAATACACGGTCAACATCAAATTTAATTGGGTAAATCTGAAAGTCTTTCCTCTGCATAGGACAATGAGTTCACTTTAACCACTGCAATTTTGCAGAACAGTCTTACTGCAGTAATAAAACAAGAAAAATAAATCAAAGGATAGCTAATTGAAAAAGTTAGACTATGACTATATGAAGATGATGTGAAATATACATAAGAAACACTGAAGATTCCAAAGAAAAACTTAGGAACAATAAACCAATATAGTAAAGTAGCAAGCTTAGACATAAAAAGAAAATGTCTTTTTCATTTTTATGTGAAAATATAAAATATATTAGAAAGAAATAGAAATAAAGCCCTATATAAAAGTTTCAAAAACTATTTAAAAAGAACTAGACATCATGTTAACAAGATGAAAGACATATATTGAGAACTGTCTTGCTATTAAAAGACATAAAAGAGTATACCATAAATGGAAAAATACTACATGTTCATGATTTAATTTTCTTTAAAAATGACCATCCTACCTAAAGCATTATGCAGATTCAATACAAATGGCATTTAAAAAAATCCAATGACATCCTTCAAGGATTTAGTAAAAAAATCCTCAAATTTGAATGAAATTATAAAATGCCCCAAACAGCAAAGAAATTTTGAGAAAAGAATATGGGAGTTTTCTCATATTCCAGAGAAACAGCATGGGTTACAATGCTTGTCTTGCACACAGCAGACCCTAGTTTGATTTCTGACACCACATATGGTTCCCTGAGTACTGCCAGGAGTGACTCTTAAGCACAGAGCGAGAAGTCATCCCTGACCACTACTGAGTATGCCTCCTCACAGTAAGAAAAGAAAAAAATATAGAAGATAGGAGGTATTGCAATTCCTGACTTCAAATTAAACCATCAATCTTTAGTAATCAAAAATGTGTTAGTAGGATAAAGATTAATTCTCAGACTAATGGTCAGAATTGAGAGTCAGTGCTTAGTCCTTAGATTTATGGACAGCTCATCTATGACAAAGAAGTTTGGCTCATAAAATGTAGTAAGTAAAGGCTCTTCAGAAACTTGTGCTGAGAAAACTAGATGTTGGATAACATTGGTCCGTCCTTCTCCACAGCAAGGAGTTTAGATTTATTGAGTAACAGCCACAACAATCCTCCCAAAGCACTCCCATTTCCTCAGTATTCATCTTTATCTTCTTTGGGCTCTGCTTCCCCTATTTGTTAATCACGTATTTCCTCTAATCAGACTCTGTGATGTGTAAAGTCAGATTCCTCAGAGGACTCTGGATTTTGTATTTGTGAGTGAAATATTGCTTTTCTCTTCCATTTAAGTTTGTTGCAGTTTAATCAAGAGCAATGTCCTTCTGGTATTGGCACAGGAAGACAGTTGACGCTATGCTCTTGTTACTTGAGTTAATTGACTCCAAATAATACTTATTCCTAGGCATTTGTCATGTTAACTCAACTTAAACCTCAGTTGCCCTTAGTTTCTAACACCCAAAAAAGGAAGGTCTTAACAAAGGGACTTGGATGGACCCGGGGCAAGCTGTAAGCTATCCTGGCATCAAAAAGGGACAGGGCAAGTACCAAAAAACTTATAATGTTTTAGAAGCACGGTCATAGACAAACTGACATGACACAAAAAGAAGTAGCTGGATAAAGACCCTGTTGGGGTTAGGAAGGACTAATCTTGCCTGACGACTGTGGTCTAGGGTATATAGTCAAATGTCCCCAGGAAAGCAACACTTTAAACTTAATGTATCTCTTACTGTGTCCATACAAAATGACTAAACAGATTATTAAGTAAATTTAATATGAGTTATAAGGACTAAGGAAAGGAGAAATACTTAGATGAAATTACACTCTTGGGTGGATCTCCCAGCAGATTGGGATTTTTTTTTCCTAACTTCCCCAGAAGGAAGGGCTTTACATGTGTTGATTGTGTTACTTTACCTATCTTTAACTTTTACCCCTAACTTTTGAGGTTTTGCTCATAGCTAAAGCTGGGAGGGGGAATGGGATATGAGAGGAGTGTGAGGCAGAGGTAGGGAGAGGGAAATTGGAATAAATGGTGGCTGACCACCAAACAGCCTAGTAGCCCTGTTCCCTCTTTATGCATCCATTGGCGGTAGCTGCTTGGGGCAGGGAAGCAGCTCATGGCCACCGAACGCACGTTTCCAGTGCCCGCACTTTTTGAACTCACACTTGTTAGTCAAATGAAAAAGTAAAAAACAAAACAAACAAAAACACCCACATTAAGCAAAAACATGAAACTAGAAACATCCCAGACCATTCATAAAAATTAAGTCTAATTGGATGAAATATCTCAAGACAAGACCAGAGTTCATAAAAATGAGGAAAACATAAGCAAAATTCTTTCAAATATGACCCTCAGATGTGTCCTTAATGATTTGTTTCTATTGGCAAGATAACAAAACAAAAAATTAATAGGACTACATCAAATTAAAAACTTTTTACACTGTAAAGAAAACTGAAGTTAAGAGATAAAAAGGAATTCTGTTTAATGGCAGAAAATATTTTCACACAGTACTTAACCTAGAGGGTTAGTAGCCAAAGTGTACAAAATACTCACAAAACTAAACCAATCACCATCACCACCATCAAAATCAACAAAGATAATTATATGAAAAAATGAGAGATCCAGAACAAACTCTTCACCTAAGAATTGGATGAATAACCAGGTGGCCTATTAAAAGATATATCATTTTTTTCCCCATTACTTCACTTCTATCCCAAGGGCAGAAACTCTATCCAGAAAAGATATTTACATTTAAATGTTCATTGCAGCACTATTTAAAATACCCAAAATATAGAAACAACCCAGGTACCTAAGAACAGATGATTGTATAAAGAAACTATAGTGTATATTTATATATACACAATAGAATATTACTTGTTTTTTTTGAAAAGTCGAAACTATGCAATTGGCTGCTTATGTGGACTAATCTATAGAACATCATGTTGAGTGAAGTTAGAAGACAGACAGACACAGAATGATCTCTCTCATATGGGGGATATAAAATCCATAGCGGGGGAATAACAAATGCCCAAAGGCAACCGAAACTGAAAACTAGTCTTCAGTAGGAAGCTTACCCAGGGATTAATGTAGCAGGGAATTGGGGACACTGGGACAAGCGTGGAGGAAAGCTGACACTGTGATAGAAGGTGTGGTGAGAATGTTTATGCATGACACCCTACCATATATACAACAACTGAACTAGGAGGCGCAAGGTATTAATGGGGAGAGATAACTTGATCTCTCCTGACTCCAGAATACAGGAAGCAGAAGGAGAGAGAGGTAAAGAAATTGAGGCCGGTAGCAAGAAGTGGATGAGACGTAATGGGGACGGGGTCCAGAACCTCAGGTACATGGTTGGCGAAATGTGGTATGGCGATATGTCCAAACCACATTCAACAGCACTGAAAGCAGAAGATCCAAACCACAACAAGCAAACTCACAAATCTTCCACAGAGACTGACTGGTAGGTGGGGCAAGAGGGAGGGAATCTGAGTACACTGGTGGAGGGTAGTTGACAATGATGGTGGGACTGGTGCTAGAACAGAATGTACATAAAAGTCGACCATGAATAACTGTAAATCAAAGGGTATTAATAAAATTGAAAGTTAAAAATAAACTATAAAGTTCAGTGTTCAAAGCATAGAAGTGAAATTTGAGTGCACCTACTTAAAGAAGATAATTTAAGGTAATAAACTTTGATAGCATTTATAATTCATTAAGGAATAAAACTATCTAACACAAATTTGAAAAAATCAGAATAACAGGTTAAGTAGAGAATTAACAGAATAAAAACAAATAGAACAATTAAATAAGCATGTATGAATATTTTATTATGCATACAATTAGGAGTATCAATAGATTGGAAATTATACTAAAGTGGTAAATAGGAAGGAAGAAGTTTAATTGAGAAAATTATTTTTATAGATGGAATTTGCTCAAGCGGGCCCAGTAACATCTCCATTGGAGACTTTGTTGTTACTGTGTCTGGCATATCGAATGAGCTTGCCAGGCTCTGCTGTGCGGGCGAGATACTCTCGGTAGCTTGCCGGCCTCTCCGAGAGGGGCGGAGGAATCGAACTCGGGTCGGCCATGTTGGCTGCATGCAAGGCAAACACCTTACCCGCTGTGCTATTGCTCCAGCCCTGTTTATAACTATCTAGTAATTTATTTTGGAGAATAACATGGCCACAAACATCTGTGCTCAGGAGAACTTTCAGTACGTGTAATAAAACCCGAACCTTCTGCATGTAAAACATGCACTCAGCCTATTGAGCTGCTTTCTAGCCCTAGTGTTAGCATCCTTAAAGTTATCCATCATTTTATGTTATCAGTGGTTTAACAATTGGAAAGCATCTATTTCTTCAAATAGTTTAACTCGTCTCCAATTTTTTAAGCTATCAAAAAATCAATCTTAATTTTTAACCTTAAAAGTACAAATTAACTTAAAATTAACCTTAGTTTTCACTTTTAACTGAGAAACACATTAATATTGTTAGGGGGAAAATGCAGTGTTCCCTGCTTGTGTTATGGGGTAAAAGTGAAAGAAAAATGGAAGTGGAGTCAGGTAATTTAGTTAACCATAATTGATCATTTAAATCTCAACTTAGCAATAAGGCAACCAAGTAGAATGGAAATGATTAAGGGACAAAGATAGCAAACACTTAAAAGTGGGATACTGGTCAAGAAACCTCCCCTTTGACACCACCACACAAGCGCCCAGGCACTTGAGTCTCTCTTTAACCCCCTCCTATGTCCAGGCAGTTGGCAGGAAAAGCAGCAGTCTTCACTCACACTCATGTGGCCAGAGATCAAAAGAAAGTCAGAGGAACAAAGAACAATGGGATAATGGCCCTTGAGAAACACAGTGTAGGGCCCCGGTGGCAAAATGTAGACCCTATACCAAGAAAGACATGTGAGATAGGACAACTAACATGGTTCATTGGAAAGAGCAAACAAGAAGGTAGGACAAGTGGCATTGTTCATGGGAAGCAAAGAAAGAGAAGTTGGAAGGATCTAGAAGTGTATACTTAAATTGTAATATAAAGAACTTTAATATCATAAACATCAGGAGTTTTATATACTAATTTTACATGAAAAACCCGAGTACCCACATAGGGGAAAAATCCGGTTTCAGGGTAACACAAGAAAGCACAGTGCATTTGTAATTTTTTTATTTTCTTACGTCTCTTTTCTAGATAGCTTTCTTTAAGGCATTGAAACTGGTTTCAAAGAAATTAAGAGCGAAATTCAAAATTAAAAAACTGAAAGTTCTTCTGATCAGGGACACTTGTCTTTATTTTATTCTTTCCCTCCCAAACCAAAAATAATATCAGGTTAAACTACTCAGAAATATTTGACTTAGGTTTGCAGATAAGATTGGAGCATTCTCAGGGCACCGTATTGACCAGCCTATAACACACCATTTCTAAAAATGCATTTTCCTTTTCTATAAAAAATTTCTGTGTCAATGACAACAAGAAGGTTCTGATGCAGAAAAGAGTCAACCGTTTTCCACCTGTCAGGTTGTTGCCAATAAATTTCTTTATTGATTAGTCAACTTGTCTCAGGATTGAAGGCCCTTAAGTAACAGCAAAATTGAACTGTTAACAGGTTGGTCACCAGGTAGCTTAAACTGACCTGTCTCACAACATGTCCTTTGATTCTGCATTTTTGTCTTAGCTGTGTTTTTATTTTTTCCTGTGTCTACTATATGTATTGATTCTTTACATGCAGCTTTTTAAAAAATTTTTATTGCAATATCATGGTTTATACTACTATTGAAGTCATTGTTTTATAGTTGCAGAGCTGCTATACCAATCCTTCCACATATGATCTTCTGATAACCATAAGTACTTTAGCCCTTTGGTGTCTTTCAGGGATTGTCAGAATTGTAGATTATTGAACTTGTATAATTCATGTTTGAATAGTTTGGGCTTGGTTTTATTCCTCACTGTCCCCACCCGACTCTGCACACTTTGTTGCTTTTTTTGCCATAAATTGGAGTTAATACCCACTTGCTCACACACTTATTTGTAGTAGTTGCCAAGGGTTCTACTCCAGGTTTTGATGCCCATGTACTTGTCAGAATTAACTGTCAGGGCTTGCACACACGTGGCTATGAGCCATAAATAATGTGTACATGTGTGCACACACACATACATACACACTGTTGTGGTTCTGGAGTATCAGACAGCAGACATGCATAGCATTCAATGTATGTGGAGACAAGAGGAATTGAATCTGTGCTCTCATACTTTCAGGCTATGCAATTTTAGTCAGTACATCATTCCCCAGATTTATTTTAATATCCTCTTTTCCTCAAAATTCCTTGTTCTTGATACACTGATCTAGTCTACCCATATGAAGAATGCATAGAAGTGTGAATTATAAATGAATTTTAAGAAAAAAAGATACTGCATCATAGAAGATTTATTTTCTTTGTACTACTGGAAATGTCCTAGAAAGTAGACTCATGTACAATCTACAGGAATAAAGATGTGGTGCTGCTTAACTTTGCTCTAATGTGGCCCAGCCGAACTACCCCTGTAATACTTCGAGTTCTTTATAGCTACACCCAATGAGGCTGAGAGTACCATGTACTGCCAGGGATTGACCTAAGTTTAGGTACAAACACTATACTATCTCTACGCAACCTAAATAAAACCTTTTATAGCATTTGTATACTATAGTTCTCTGAACTTATCCCAACTATGATTATCCCAATACTACAGTTCTCTAAAATTTAATCTCAGACTACTTAATACATTCTTGATAATACAGGCAGAGTGTTCACCTCTAAAACATTAGCATAGTAACATGATGTTTATTCATTTCTTTCCTGATACCACAGAGCAAAATTCAGAGAGGCAGTCACACAGTTACTTAGGCTGGTCTTTTCCATTCTCATGGTTCTTTGTCTCCACTGGAGCCTCCTCTGCCAGGGTTCACTGAGAGAAATATCTAACAAGCTACTAGTGTTCAATGGCTCTATGTCTGCATCATTTGCTTCCTCTCAGAACAACTCCCTTTACTTCTATTTTCATGCTGAAAACATTTATTTTTCAAAATAAATGTTGAAAAACATTTATTTGAAATGTATGTCACTTCCTTTGCTTACGACCTTATTAGATCTATGGCCTCACTGTGTTCCCTCCCAATATACATTATAAATACATGTTTAAGGATCCCTATAACTCTCTATTACGTCTATTTCTGTCCCTACATGTTTCTAAGCTTCTTGAGGCTTGCTTAATGCTTGAAAATTGTATTTTACCCAGTATTCATGATAAAACATCTTTGAATATAAATAATTTGCTCCCAGAAAAGTTGTTCTATAGGATAATACATAGGAGTATTACAAAGTTTCCTAATTTGAATTTATCTGGGGGTAATATTAAAGTTTTATAGCATTTAACATTTTTGTTAAATTCCCTTAGTGATCAAAAATACATATTTAATAAGGGTCTTGGCAAGTACTCTGTATATGGTCAAGCAGCAAAGTACATGCAAGTAGTTTAGAAGAGAGATGATACTAAAAGAACTTTATGTTCTTTCCAGTG
>JAOXYA010065805.1:0-11741 GCA_028565675.1 Sorex palustris | reverse complement strand
GTTCTGAGATGCTGGGCACTCACCTGCCTCCCTGCCCCGGCCACTTTTCGAGCAGGTGGAGTCGGTGGAGTTCAACGTGTGGGACGTGGGGGGCCCGGCCAGCATGGCCATTGTCAACCAGTGCTGCTTTACCGACAAGGCGCTCTACGTGGTGGTCTGGAACCTGGCGCTGGGCGAGGAGGCCGTGGCCAGCCTGCAGTTCTGGCTGCTGAACATCGAGGTAAGGGCCTCCGAGTCCTGCCCCCCACCGGTCCCCAATCGAGGGGAGGGCCCCTGCGTCCTGCTCTCCCCGCCCCCCACTGGCCCCCATTGAGGAGAGGGCCCCCACACCCTCCATGTCCTGCCCACACCACCCCCACCCACCAGCCCCTGGTTCTTGATTGTTTGGGTTTTGCTCTGTGGTACGGGGGATGGAACGCGGGGACCCCCTCATACAAGGACAAATGCCCTGCTGTGTCCCTCTAGTAGGGAAAAAAAATCGCTGGGGAGAAAAGTCAGGCATGGGAGCCAGGGTCCCGTTCATTGGGGCCCTTAGAATCTTAGGCCACAGTAAGTTCCTTAGAACCCTTGTCTGCTGAATATGTCTGCGTATTCCGTGTCCAGCAGCCCACTCAGGGTTCAGCAGGTGGAGGACGGTTCCGTGCCCTGTACTCAAGGTGATGCGAGTCTCAACACGTGCTGATGTGCAAGGGATTGGTGGGCCTCCATAGGGTCCCCTGAGCCCCACCAGGAGCGAGCCCTGAGCACAGAGCCAGGAGTCAGCCCTGAGCATCGCTGGGTGTGGCCCCCAAACCAAACAAAAAAAAAAAACAAAAATAAAACTATTGATAATAACAAACTCGCCCTGCGCCCCATGCACCCTGAGAACTCTGGAGGCAGCAGCCCAGAAGCTGGCCAGGGGTCCGTGGGGCGGGGCGTCCGGCGGGTACGTGGGTGGGGCGGGGCATCCGGCGGGCACGTGGGCAGCATGGGGCGGGGCCTTCTCCCTGGCAGGCCAAGGCGCCCAACGCTGTGGTGCTGGTGGTGGGGACGCACCTGGACCTGATCGAGACCAAGTTCCGCGTGGAGCGGATCGCGACCCTGCGCGCCTACGTTCTGGCCATCTGCCGCTCGCCCTCGGGCTCCCGCGCCACTGGCTTCCCCGACATCACCTGCAAACACCTGCAGTGAGTGTCCCACGACCCCTGGCCGCCAGCAAAGGGCGCCGCAGAGGGGGCGGCCCGTCCCCTGTGATCTGCGGGGACCCCCTTGCACCATGTCTCATAGCCAGAGCAGCGCCAGCACCAACCTCGAGGGTGAATCGGGGCTCACAGCAGTGCCTGGGGTGCAGGGTGTCGGGCTGGACAGCGCGAGTGGCCTCAACTCCCCAGGCCGTGGCTGCCCGCTCCTGACGGTGGACTTCAAGGCCAGGCCTGCTGGGGAGGGGCCATGTCCACCCACATGCCCCTGCTTGGGGCCACAGGCTGATGGGGTTTTAGAGAACCCTGCTGGGTTTTCCTCATGGAGGGACCCTGGCATCTGTGCAAGCCTCCACAGCTACCTCTCTCCAGGGGGAGGGGGTGGGCTGTGAATTGGTCATACTGGGGGACAGGCTAGAGTGCCCGCCAAGTAGCCCTTAACCGCACTCTGGACCCCCTCCCAGGGGCTGGGGGTGTTGGTGGGAATCCCTGGGGGCCTTGGTGCAGAAGGCGGTGGGCAGAGGCCTCAGTGGTTCTTCTCTGCCCAGCGAGGTCTCCTGCAAGAGCCTGGAGGGCCAGGACGGGCTGCGGCGGCTCATCTTCCAGGTCACCTGCGGCATGAAGGACGTGGGCAGCCCCATCGGCAGCCAGCGGCTGGTCGGGAGGCTGGTGGGTCCCCGCAGTGCTGCCTAAGCCCCCCAAAACACGGCACTCCCGGGTCTGCCCTTCCTGGCGGGAGAGGGTCGGGGCAAGAGGAAATGGTTCTCGCTCAGGCCTAGGAGGGCAGGTGAGCACCTGGCCTGCTCCTTCCTGGTCCCCCAGCTCCCCTGCCTGGCCCCAGCTGGACCTGGCTTATTCTCACCTACCCCCTCAGCCCACTTGCCCCTCACCTGTTTACCCACTTGCTCCCACCTGCCCTCACCGTCCCCATCTTCCCCCATCTATTCACCCACCCGCCTCTCACCTGTGCACCCACCTGTCCCCTACCTGTCTCCAGATCCCCAGGAGCTACCTAAGCCTCCAGGAGGCCATCCTGGCAGAGCAGCAGCGCCGCCACCTGGAGGACGATGTGCAGTACCTGACTGACCGGCAGCTGGAGCAGCTGGTGGAGCAGACCCCGAACAATGACATCCAAGACTACGAGGACCTGCAGTCTGGTAGGTGGCCAGCAGGGGGCGGCACAGGGCCGGGGCCATGCAGCTCAGCGGGCTTCGACCTTGGTGATGCTGAGCTTGTGAAAACATGCCCCTCACCCCTCACTTCCCCAGAAACCCTGCACCCCCTTTTTATTGAGACAGAAACACATTGAGACACACTTGCCCGAGCAAGCTGGGGCCCCCAGAACACAGAGCTGCGGCTCTCAAAGGAAAAGCAGTTGATTGGTGGGGTTGGGTTGGTGGGGCTGGTTCTGGTTGGTTCTGGTTCGGAGCCACACCTGGCGGTTCTCCTGGAGGGCTTACTCCTCTCTGTGCACTCAGGACTCACCCCTGCGGTGCTGGGGACCCGTGCTTTCCTCTCCCATGAGCCTCCTGGCAGCCTCCCTGTGCTCATAAACTGGGACACTCTGGGTGGGCGTGTGCTCTGAGACCAGATCCGGCCAGGGTGAGGTGCGGCAGGGGCACTCTGCAGCAGCTTTGGGTGCCAGGGACAAAGCCTTCCCCGGAAACCCCAAATGCAAACAGCGGGGCCAAGCCAGCCCTTCGCACAGTGGGTGAGCTGCTCCCCTGCCGTGTGCGTCCCCGAAAGGTGAAGCTGGTGCTCAGGGAGAGAGGCCAGGAATCACAGAGGGCGAGCAACCTGGAACTCAAGTGGCTGGTGGTGGGCGTGACATGGCCTGCGGCTGTCCCCAGACCCCCCTAGAGCCTGTTGTGGAGGTCCCTGGGCCCCCCAGAGTGGGCCCCCGCAGCCCCCGAGCCTGTGTCTGAGCACTCCGCCCCCTCCCGGCAGCCATCAACTTCCTCATTGAGACGGGCACACTCCTGCACTTCCCTGACACCAGCCACGGCCTGTGCAGCCTCTACTTCCTCGACCCCGTCTGGCTGTCCGAGTGCCTGCAGCGCATCTTCCAGATGAGGGGCTCCCGCTCTGTGGCGAAGAACGGGGTGATCCGGGCCGAGGACCTCCGGCTGCTGCTGGCTGGAACCGGCTTCACCCAGCAGACGGAGGAGCAGTACTTCCAGTTCCTGGCCAAGTTCGAGATCGCCCTGCCTGTAGCCAATGACAGGTGAGGCCGTGCGGGCAGCCCCCCAGGGATGCAGTCCGGGTGGGGCATGACCGACCCCATGGCTCACTGCTACTCCGGGTCCACCCCAGCTACCTCCTGCCCCATCTTCTCCCGTCCAAGCCGGGCTTGGATACCCACAGCCTGCAGCGCCCCGCGGACAACACCATCCAGCGGGTTTTCAAGATGAGCTTCGTGCCCGTGGGCTTCTGGCAGAGGTTCATTGCCCGCATGCTCATCAGCCTGGCCGAGATGGACCTGCAGGTAGGTGGGCCTGCTGCTATGGGTGGCAGCAGGGAGGACCGGGGGCAGGTTGGGCACCTACCTACATGCCCTCTGCACCCAGGTGCCCTTTGTTGGAAGGACCAGCCTGAAGCCCAACAGCCAACATAGGGATAGGAGCATAGGACAGCAGAGAGGTGTTTTTGCCTTGCATGCAGCCAACCTGGGTTCAGTTCCCAGCATTCCATATGGCCCCCTGAGTATGCTAGGAGTGATCCCTGAACACTGAGCTAGGAGTAACACCTGGGCACTGCCATGCGTTGTCTCAAAAATAGAAATAGCAGCTTCTCATGACCAGGCAGCAAATAAGCTCGTGCCCTCAAGCCTGGCAGAGCCCTTTGGTTTAATTTCAGGTCCACACCATGCAGCACTCAAGGCTGACTGCTGGCTCCGTACCCAGGGGCCACTTCTGGAGGTGCTCGTGGCATCCTGGAGGGTGCCCGGGGTCCTGTGCAACGTCAGGGGCTGAACCAGAGCCGGCTGCATGCAGGGCCAGCACCTCAGCCCTGCGCTGTCTTGGTGCTCCCTACTTTTGTTCCTTAAAACTTCTGGGGGGGCTGGAGCGATAGCACAGTGGGTAGAGCATTTGCCTTGCATGGGTTCGATTCCCAGCATCCCATATGGTCCCCCAAGGACCACCAGGAGTAATTCCTGAGTACAGAGCCAGGAGTAACCGCTGTGCATCACTTGGTGTGACCCAAAAAGAAAAAAAAAAAAGAATTCTGTGTTCAGGGACCAGAGCAGTAGGACAGCAGGGAGGGTGTTTGTCTTGCATGTGGAAGACCCAGGTTCGATCCTTGGCATCCCATGGGGTCCCCCTGAGCACTGCCAGGAGTGATTCCTGAGTGCAGAGCCAGGAGTTACCCCTGAGCATCAATGGGTATGACCCAAAAAATAAAAAAAAAAATTGTGTCCAGAGAGACAGGACAGCAGGGATGTCTCTTTACTTTGCACTCGGCCAACCTGCATTTGGTGTCTTGGGACCCCTTATGGTCCCCCAAGCCCAACCAGGAGTGATCCCTGAGCACAGAGCCTGGAGTAAGCTCTGAGCACGGCCGGGTGTGGCCCCCAAACACAGAACAAAGAAACGTGAACATTGTTCTCAGCTGTGGGAAGTGACGCTGGATAAGCCTCCTGGTCTCAGCGGCTCTATAAACACATGCACAGATGGGAAAGTTCTGGAAGGGAGGAGCTTTGCCGTCCTTAAGCCAGGGAAGTCTTTTCTCTTTTATGTGTCTGTTTCCCACATTTTTCCTCACAGATGCTCTGGCCTGTGAGATCAGGGAGGGGAGGATTTTCCAGAGGAAAGCCTGTTGCATCCCCTGGGGAAAACGTGTTCGCTGAGTCTCCTTGGCCACAGGGGAGGCTGAGGAGGGCCTCGCGGATGTGGGTGTGGGGATGGCCCAGGCCTCGTCACAGCCCCGCCAGGAGCCCTAACAGAACTCTGCTCCGTCCCTTCAGCTTTTTGAGAACAAGAAGAACACAAAGAGCAGACACAGGAAAGTCATTTACAGCTTCACGGGCAGCCAGAGGAACCGCTGCAGCACCTTCCGCGTGAAGCGGAACCAGACCATCTACTGGCAGGAGGGGCTCCTGGTCACCTTCGATGGGGGTTACCTCAGGTGGGATGGCACCCCTCCACCCTGGGCCCCAGAGGCTGCCCTCAGACTTGTGACCTACCCCCTCAGAATGTCCCAGAAGCCCCCAGAATGTTCTAGAAGCCCCCAGAATGTTCCACAATTCCTCAGAATGTTCCAGAAGTTTCCCTTCCATTAACAACAGTTTCAGGAGGGTTTGCTGACCTCAGTTCAGGACTTAGGAGTGTGGGCAGCCATGGAACTCAGGGGTGAGAGTTCATAACCACATAGACCCCCTCAGGTCACAGGACGCACTTGTTTAGGCCTATGGGAACACTTGGGAGCCCCTTGGTATGACCCCACATACCAAATACATAGCTCGCTTCTGCCATGGGGTTACTCCCAAATAGTGCTCAGGAAACTGGGGGCTACTCCCAGCCAACCAGGTCGGCACCAAGGCTCCTTACAAAGGCACTCAGAGGGTGGGGGTCGGGGCCTCCATACAGTGCCAGAGATAGAACTTGGGGCCCCATGCATGTGAGCAAGGGATGCTCCCACCCCTGAACAGTCTCGCTGCTTTCTCTTATTTTAATCTGGGGAAAACAGTCTGATTCTTAGATTTTTTATCTTGGAGGCCACACCCAGTGATGCTCAGGGCTTCCTGGCAGGGCTTGGGGACTCTAAAGTGCTGGGAATTGAACCCCAGTCAGTTCGTGTGCAAGGCAGGCGCCCTCCCCGCTGTCCTTTCTCTCCTCTCACCTGAACTGCATGGTGCTCTTAGCTTTACAGTGAGATGTCCAGGGCCAGGGAGATCGGGCAGGGCTGAAGGCGGTCACTTTGCACGCAGCTGGCCCTGGGCTGGCGTGAGAGCCTGGCATGCAGGAGACCTGGGTGTGGTCCCTGGCACGGTATGGCATAGTCCCTAGACCAGCACCAGGAAAGACCCTTCCCCCCATCCCTGCTAGGTGTGGCCCCAAACTCTCCCCCCAGACACCACTAGAGATGGTTGTGACCTCAGCTCTGTGAGAAGGGGAGGGCAGGGGGGAAAAGAGCTGTCCTAAGGGCCCCCAGGGGCCTGGGTGCTCCCTTAGGGTCTCTAAAGCTCCCAGTGGCCAGTGGCGGCTGAGGACCCAGAGACACACCCAGGACTGGCTGCACTGCCCCATGCGGCCAGGCCCAGGTGCTTCTCCCCACAAGGGGGCACCAGCACCAGCAGGACATCCCTCTGCCCCCCCAGCGTGGAGTCCTCCGATGTGAACTGGAAGAGGAAGAAGAGCGGTGGCATCAAGGTTATATGTCAGTCGGACGTGAGGGACTTCTCAGCCATGGCCTTCATCACTGACCACATCAACTCGCTCATTGACCAGTGGTTCCCCGGTACAGAGTGGGCACTCGCCCCCGAATTCTCAGGGCTGTTTGGGGGGCTGGGGAACCCACTGGGCTCCATGTGGTGGGCTGGGAAAGCGCTTTGAGGTTTCCATCTGGGCTTGCCCTCCTGACCACCCACAGTGTGGGGAACAGCGCTTGTGACCCACCATGTGGTCTGAGAATCCCCCGTCCGTGTGTGGACCACACCCAGCCTTGGTCGCAGAAAAGGCAGAGCTGTTGGAATTCAGGGAGCCCCACTTGGCCGGATGGGAAACTGCCCAAGGTCCCCCTTCTCCACCCTTCCCGCCTCCCACCACACCCCCACGTCCCAGAAGTCCTCCCCACCCACGGCCCCCTTGCTCAGCCCCTAGTACTGGCAGCTCCCCTGGCTGCATCCCCAAAGAGGACAGGGTGTGGGGCCACTGTTTACATGAGGAGGGGGCAGGAAAAGGACTCCAGGGAAGGCTCCCCACGGTGGGAGGTATCTGAGTTCCCACCGCCAGCTGGCAAGCAGACCCCCGAATGCTCTGCACCTCAGCCCCAGGACAGCCACAAAGAAGCATTCCTACCCAGGTGACAAATACACTGCAGAATGAGCTTGGGTTCCTGGGCCATACCCAGTGGTGCTCAGGGCAGACTCCCTGCTCTGTGCTCAGGGAACACTCCAGGTGAGGCTCAGGGAACCATATGGGGTGCCGGGAATCGAACCCAAGCCAGCCACATGCAGGGCCAGCACCCGGCCCACTGTCCTAGCTCCAGACTTAGGTCTCTTGTTTTCATCAAACCTTTCTAGTTGGGGTTGACTTCCCAGAGCCCACCGGGTCCCCCTCAGACCCCCCTGGGCCCCCGTGGACAGGAATGGTCCCCGACTCCCGTAGCCAGGGCACAGACCACCCAGCACCCCTGCCCCGCCCCCGCCATGCACACGGGGCCCCATCTCTGCCCTCTGCCAGCACCCACCCACTCCTGCTCGA
Organism: Sorex palustris; assembly: GCA_028565675.1. NCBI lineage: Eukaryota > Metazoa > Chordata > Mammalia > Eulipotyphla > Soricidae > Sorex > Sorex palustris. The sequence goes on along the minus strand of JAOXYA010065805.1, from coordinate 4,141 downwards.
CCCCCCACAGCCCTGACAGCCACGGAGAGCGACGGGACGCCCCTGATGGAGCAGTACGTGCCCTGCCCAGTGTGCGAGGGTGGCCGGGTGCCACGCACGGAGCCAGGCGGGAAGGAAGACGCAGTGCAGTACTTCGACATGGCTGACTGCGTGCTCACAGCCACCCAGCACAGCACCATCGCCTGCCCCCGGCACCCCGACCAGCCCGTGCCCCTGCAGGAGCTGGTGCCTGAGCTCTTCATGACAGACTTTCCCGCCAGGTGTGCCCAGCCAGCCTCAGGACGGGTTTCCTTTTTCTGTGGGTGGAGATGCATCTGTCGGGGAACCATTCTGTGCCAGGGAAGGCACCCAGGGCGCTGGCCTGGCTTGGTTTTTGGGGGGACGGTGCTTGCAGGTTCAGTGAATACGCGGGGACCCTCAGGTCAATGGTCCAAGGATGTGGCACTGCCCACGCCAGCAATGCCAGAGGCACACCCAGTGATGTTTGAGGGTCACCAGGGCTGCACCTGGCCGTGCACAGAGGGGCTGGGTCAGCACAGCTGTGCTTCCCAACAACCCCTGAGCTGTGCCCCAGCCCAGGCTCTCCACATATTCCCAGCGCAGGGAGGGGCCTGGCACTGGGCTGGGCTGTCCACCCACAGAACCTGGTTGCTCCTGATCGCCACCTTGAGGCAGGCCTGGGGGCCCTGAAATCAGAGTCTGGGTTCTACCCCACTTCTAATCTGCCTGGGAGTGGGGTACTGGTCCTAGCCCTCAGGACCCCCCATACCAGAGTGGCTTAGGATGAAGGCTACTGTTGTCATGGAGACAAGGCTATGATGCTGTGATCCAGCCTCCCCGGAAAGTGTCTGGCATTGGCCACTCACTGCATCTTTAGGGTGTAAAGTCCTCCTTGTCTTATCCTAGGGCTCAAGCTAGTGGGTTGGTTTGTTTGGGGGACCACACCCAGCGATGCACAAGGGTAACTCAGGGATCACTCCTGATGGTGCTCAGGGGACCATGGGATGCCGGGGATCCAACCCAGTTCAGGGGCTGGAGGGATAGTACAACAGGTAGGGCGTTTGCCTTGCATGTGACCAACCCAGGTTCGATCCCTGGCATCCCATATGGTACCCCGAGCACCACCAGGAGTAATTCCTGAGTGCAGAGCCAGGAATAAACCCTGAGCATCACCGGGTGTGACCCAAAGAGCAAGAAATAATTAATTTTTAAAAATAACAAAACACCAGAGGCCTTGTCTCTTTGTCTTACCTCCTGGAAGCTTCCCTGCACCAGGCCCTTGACAGAGGAGGGGACAGAGGCCAGGGAAGTGGCATCACCTGCTCAGGGCCACTGTGTCCCGACACCCCAACCGTGCCCCCCACAGGCTCTTCCTGGAGAACAGCAAGCTGGAGCACAGTGAGGACGAGGGCAGCGTGCTGGGCCAGGGCGGCAGCGGCACCGTCATCTACCGGGCCCGCTACCAAGGTCAGCCAGTGGCTGTGAAGCGCTTCCATATCAAGAAATTCAAGAACTTCGCCAATGCACCTGCAGGTAAACCGGGGCTCTGCGGGGCCTGGGGTCACCTGCAGGAGGGGCTGGGGGACAGGCCTTCCTGCTCTGTGCTGCCTAGGCACAGCATGAGCCAGGACCGGGCTGGGCCATACAGCTTTTGACCATGACACTTTGGCTTTGATTCTGTTTTTGGGCCACACCTGGCGGTGCTCAGGGCTCACTCCTGGCTTGGCACTCAGGAATCACTGCTGGTGGGGGGCAGGGGACCCTATGGAATGCCGGGGATCAAACCATGACGTGCAGGGCTGGCACCCTTCCACTATCCTGTCGCTCTGGCCCCTTGACCGTGGTGCTCTTATCTGATGGAGCTCCCGAGGACCCTGGCCCAGAGAGTTTCTCTCTGCTCTGTGCCCACGAGGGCCTGGCAAATGATGGCCATCTTCTCAGGGCTCAGGCTGGGGCACCCTCACCTTGCAGGGCCCACTTAAGACCTCCATTGGAGGAAAGGGGGAGTGTAGGTGAATGGGTGGGAGCAGCCTGGGGTACCCTCACTCCCACCCCAAGCAGAAGGGCGTCTCATGTCTGGGTGTACCCCCACCTCAATCCAGACTCTCTTGATGGGCTGGGGGACCCCAGATACCCAGCCAACAGCTCACCCTGCCCCTGGGGCTCTCCCTGCCCAGCACCAGAAGTATCTTTGTTTGGGGCCACACCTGGCCGTGCTCAGGACTCACTCCTGGCAAGGCTCTGGGGACCGTGTGAGATACCGGGGATTGAAGCCCAGGTCATCTGCATGCAAGACCAGCACTCTCCCTGCTGTGTTATCACACCCCCACCCCAACCCCCCTGCCCCCCGCCACCCCAGTGCTTTTGAAGCATCTGAGAGACCCTCCAGGCCCTTCTCCCAGGGGACCTGGAACTGCCCCCCTCTGTGTCCAGGCTGTCTCTCGCCTGGGAGGGCGAGGTGAGAGGGTGGTCACTGCAGCCGGGAAGCTAGCCAACTGGGAGAAGTAAACAGCCTTCGGGCAGCCTGGTTCTGCACCATGTGCTCCGTTACACCCAGATGTGCTGGTTCTGGCCCAGACCCTGCAATCAGATAGGAAGGGGGAGGGGGGCAGGGGAATACTGAGCGTGACCAGGGCAGGGACATGGCAGGGGGTGTGGTCGCATTTGGGACATTCTTAATAGACCTGTGGGGGTGAGGCTGACTCCAATCCTGGAGGCACATTGAGGCTTGGGGCCTAACTTCAGGCTACCCTCTTGATCCCCAACTTCTCGCCTCCCTTGAGTTGAAAGTCTGGTTGGCCCCGGAGCTGTCTCCGTGACCCCAGACAATCCCGAGGCTCCGAGTTCCAGTCCCAGCGCCGCTGTATCAGCCTCGCTCTTGGGAGAAGGGAGAAGGGCCAAGGGCCAAGGGCCCGGCGGACAGGGATGCAGGGAACGGCCGCGTGGTTGGGCCCCCGCAACAGGAACAGCTTAATCCCCGGTGCCCCGTGCGCTGAGCCGGCCTGCTGTCCCGCAGACACCGTGCTGCGGCACCTGCGCGCAGCTGACTCTATGAAGAACTTCTCTGAGTTCCGGCAGGAAGCCAGCACGCTGCACGCCCTGCAGCACCCCTGCATCGTGGCACTCGTCGGCATCAGCATCCACCCGCTCTGCTTCGCCCTGGAGCTCGCGCCGCTCGGCAGCCTCAACACCGTGCTGGCCGAGAACGCCAAGGGTAAGAAGGGGTGAGGGGACACCGGGGCGGGACAGGAGTGCGGGACCAGCCGGGACCGATGGGCGGGGCCGGGATAGATGGGCGGGGCCAGAACCTCTGGGAGGGCGGGGCTGAAATTGGTGGGCTGGCAGGTCCGCATTAGCAAATAGGACCAGTCAGTGGGCAGAGCTGAAACAGGTGGGCGGGGCAGGCTGGGATAGGTGGGCGGGGCTAAAGCCAGTGAGTGGGGCAGTGGGACAGGCGAGTGGGGCTAAGACCGGTGGGCGGAGCAGACTGGAGTAGGTGGGTGGGGCCAGGGCTGGTGGGCGGGTTGGGTGTGTTTCTTGTGGGCGGGGCCAGAGGCACTGGGCGGAGCTGGCCGGGCTAGGTCTGACCTCCGGTCTGGGGCCAAGGCTGGTGGGCGGGGCAGGGACTGATTGAACCGGGCAGGGCAGGTGTCTGTCGCCTCTGGACACTGCTTAGAAGGCCCCCCTCCCGGCCAATAGAAAAAAGGAAAGAAAGGCTTTCAGTTCGGAGCTCACAAATAGTAGTGCTCAGGACTCACTCCTGGAGGTACTCGGAGACTATGTGGGTGGAGCCCAGGCCTCCTGTATGCAGCTTGAGCTTGCTCCTGTATCCTGTTGAGCTTGCTCTCCAGCGCCAAGAAGTAGTATTAAAAGCAATTCTAGGGGCTGGAGCAATAGCACAGTGGGTAGGGCGTTTGCCTTGCACGCGGTCGACCGGGGTTCAATTCCCAGCATCCCATATAGTCCCCTGAGCACCACCAGGGGTAATTCCTGAGTGCAGAGTCAGGAGTAACCCCTGCGCATCGCCAGGTGTGACCCCCCAAAAATAGCATAAATAAAAAAGGAATCAATCTTCACCTCAGACTGAAATGCTTGCTGGGGCTGCACCATGAGATGCCAGACCATGGAAGAACAAACTTCA
>JAOXYA010065785.1:0-11742 GCA_028565675.1 Sorex palustris | reverse complement strand
AAGCCCTGAGCACCACTGGGTGTGGGGACCCCCTTGCCCCCTCTCCCCTCCCCCCCCCCCCCCCCGGCGAATAATAGTTGAGCACTTTCCATGTGTACCTCCATGTCTGCCCCTTCCTCACAGATTACCGGATCCCTACGTAATTACCAAAAACTATCGTATTCTCTGGTATTCCTTTGCACCTTCTGAGGCCGGAAAGCGTAGAGCCCTTCTGAGGGTTTCCTGTCAGTTTTATATTAAAATCAAATTCACATTAAGTGGGCTGCACAAAAGCTGGCTCTCACCTCGTCAGGCTTCCTCACCACAACTTCCTTCATCTCCTCCCTGCTACACTCTGTCCTTTTCCACCTCAAGGCCTTTGAGCTGACAGCAGGACTAGTAGGATGGTGGACACGGCAATCAGAATCCTCTAAGGAGGGTGTAGAAACTCACCTGCCAAATCTGGCTCCGGGGATAGATTTGTACAACAGGTAGGGCGTAGGGGTAGGCCTTGCACACTGTTGACCAGGGTTCGATCCCCGGCACTCCTTATCAGCCTTTGACCACTGACAGGAGTAATCCCTGAGCATGGCTTGTGCCCCTACAAATGCAAACAAACAACAAAAACTCCACAAATCAACTAGCCCTGAAAATGGATGGCGCTGGAAAGTTGGGTCCATACTCGGCTGATGCATGAGAGGGATCTTTACAAGAAAGAAAGAAAGAAGAAAGTCAGACCTTAGAAATTGTAATGTGCTTTAGTATCATTAGACTCAGAACTTCAAGGCTCTCAGTGACCTGAACATACCCCCTCCTTTCCCGACTCTCGCCACTGCATGTTTCTTGCTACTTGCTTTCCATGCTTAGTGCCCCTGTCCCTCTCTTCCTTTTCTCTCCTCACCGCTTTCTTGCCTGAATGGTTTTTAGTTGTATTTATTATGAATGAAAACTTGAAAAAATATACTTGCCTAAAGAACTTATAGGCAAATAAGAGGAACAGACATTGAATCATTGTAACTTGATTGTTGGGTTCTGTGCTGTGCTCAGGAACTACTCCTGACTCTGCTCCAGGGTAGCTCCCTGCTCTGCTCAGGGAACCATTTGGTGCCAGAGATTGAACTCTGAGTTCCTCCACCCCAATGAGCTCTTAGACCCATGAATTTTTACTTGGTAAAAAGCCTCTGTGCTCGGTTTTTTCTAAATACTCCCAGGGATCTTTCTGAGTTACATTTTCAGTTTTGTCAAACACACCTATACCTGCTATTACCGTCTTCTTGAAGTTAGAACCTAGGTCTTATTGAAGCGCATTATGCATTCAGTTATTCAAAGTGGTCAGAAATCTAGGTAAGCAGGCCACACAGACTCCTAAATTCTCAATCCTGTGTTGCCCTTTGTTGTTTTATTTTAACAATAATAGGTATCTTAAACAGTGTTTCCACAATGGCAACTTTGGACTAAATTCTTAAAAGTATTCAATTTTATGGCTGGAGTGATAGCATAGGGGGTAGGGCGTTTGCCTTGTATGCGGCCGACCTGGGTTCGATTCCTCTCCCTCTTGGAGAGCCCAGCAAGCTACCAAGAGTATCCTGCCCACACGGCAGAGCCTGGCAAGCTCCCCGTGGTGTATTCGATATGCCAAAAACAGTAAAACATGTCTCACAATGGAGAAGTTACTGGTGCCTGCTCAAGCAAATTGATGAACAACAGGTCAATGCTACAGTGACATTCAACATTATAATAATCCTATGATGCAGATACTATAGAGGTCCTTTATCACAGATGGCCACTATCTACTTCCTAGGTCACTATAGCTACTAAGTGCTCAGCATTTTATTTGTGAGATTTAATCAAGTTACTGAATGTTTCAGTGGTTTGTCCTTTCCATGGTTGTGTAATAGTTCTTTGAATGAATGTACCAAAATTTATTTATCCATGACTGTTGGTAAAAGTGTCAGCAAGGTTATGGAACACCAGGATTTCCCATTCTGAACTGGTTGGAGCATAAATTCCTATAATCACCATGAAAACTCCGTCTTGTCTATCATTGTTATAAAAGCTGCTTGCCAGGTACTATACAAAGTGATTGAACTGTATGATCTGACTTAATCCTCCCAGTAACCTAGGAAGTAGATAGTTGCCATTTGTGAAAGAGGCCAATTATAGTAACAGCATCATAGGAAAAATAAGCCTATGGGAATTGCTAGGAGAAAGTCTTTCCCAGAAAGGATTTCTTAAGCTGGTGCCCCAAACAGCCTTCAGAAGCCCGGGAAACTGGGCCAGTCAATTTGTGTACTTTCCCAGGACACTAGTGCATACCTGTTAGCAGCTCCTTAAAGGCATCTATCTTACAGAAGTTAAGCAGCAGTAGTGCTACAGCCAGAGAGGGTTGATCAGGGAAGGAATGGCTGAATGGGCAGAGCTGATCAACTCTGGCTGCCTGACTAGTCAAAGGAGGGCCTCTCATGAAGTTACACACAGAAGACCAGAAGAGGGGCCAATTTGGCTGCACCAGTGTGAGTTGTGAGCTAGGGATCAAGCAGGATAAGCAAGACCCAGTGCCAGGCAACCCGAGTGTGGGAAGGCCCTGGAGGCTTGGCTCTCATTCTCCTGCATCCCTGAAAATCTGTCTGCACAGGCCTGCCAGGTCAAGTGGAATCAAGGGCCCCGATCCATGTTCTACAAGGCTTGGTTGTCACTCAGATATGCCCATATGACGGTAAGCCCCTAGGTGGTCTCATCCCTGGCATTGTCCCCTCCTATCCCAGAGAATCAGTCTAGTCAACACTTCATTAGAAGAAGGCTGTGATCAGTGCAGTGAAAACTAGATTATTTATTTATTTATTTTAGCTTTTTGGGTCACATCTGGCGATGCACAGAGGTTATTCCTGGCTCTGCACTCAGGAATTACTCCTGGCGGTGCTCAGGGGACCATCAGGGATGCTGGGATTCAAACCCGGGTTGGCCGCTTGCAAAACAAATGCCTTACCCACTGTGCTATCGCTCCAGTCCAGGGCAGTGAAAACTTAAATCGACTTTTTGAGGTTGAGTATGATAGAAGAAGGAAGGCTGCTCACACTTGAGTATTTTTCACTAAGCTCCAAGCTGCGGACTAATTTTTGAAGACACTTCAAGGAGTGGGAATATGAAATTAAATGGGGCTTGCGGGGAAAGTTATGAAGCAGAATGTTGCTCCCTCATCACGGGCAAAGGCACAAGAGTGCTTTGTTCTAAGCCTGACCTCCATATCCTGTTTTCACTTAAATCTCATTCTGGGTTATCTGTAGACAGGTGAAGCAGCAAGGCATAGATTAAGGGCTCAGAGAGAAGGCCCTTGAATCTCCATTCTCATTTTTCTTCAAGTACAGCTGGTGAAGCTTGGTCAACTGGAGCATCCTATTTCTGAATATGTTATTGGCTTAAGGTAGGCCCAAGACCCAAACTGGGTCAATAAAAACATGTGAAATTGCTAAGATGACAAAGTGGGCCAGGATGCAGGAGGCTATTTTTCCGACTGGTGTGACCATCCTTAGAGGGAGTCTTTGGAGACTTAAGGGGATAGAGGGGAGGACCAGAAACTGAAGTGAAGGGAGGTAAGCTTCTCATCCTTTTGGTGCCTAAATTCCATCAAATACAAGACCAGGTTGCTAGAACCTTCCAGGTGATGGAACATTTTAAACAGATGAAATTTTTAAATGTATTTATTTACCCACTTGAGATTAGGTCTCTCTTAAGAGAATCATGAATTGATCATGGTTGATGAAAGGGTGATTGACTCTCAAAATTTTGTCTATTTGTGCCCACCTAGGTCTCCCATTGCTCAGAACCCTATTCACGTGTTTCTCTGCTGGATCTAGAAACCCATACTGGCATTGCCGACTCACACATGGTTCTGGGAGTATGAGGCCTGGGTTACTGTCTCAATCCCTCCAGGAATTCTGACTTCCCTGGCAATACCCCTCAATTATTTCCTTAGTCACATAGGCATCTACTTGTCAATCAACCCCACAGACTCAGCAGGCCCTGTATGCCTCTAGTCAAGTGCTAGTGGGTCTAGGCTTCCCCCAACTCTCCAGAAACTCCTAGAACCCTACTGTAGGCAGGTATCACTGAGCAGGATTCACAGTAAACACGACTGGACAGAGGTCACACACAGATTCCTACGGCCCACAGAATGCTAGGGGGGGGATAATCAAATTCCTATACACATGTGGTGCTTTTGAGCACTAGGATGGTTTGGCAAAGTTGGACCCCCATCTGTGCAAGCAAACAGATGGTTGGGGCAACTTCACTCAATAGCTATAGGCATGAACCTGCCCGCTGTAGATGTCCGACCTTGAGATGCCCACCTGCAGATTCAGTGCTGACCAGAGATGAGGGAGGGCCAGAGCTAAGTGAATAAGAAGTAGGAAAGGCAGAAGGCATTGAGGAGGGGCCAGACTGGGAGTCTCCCGAGCCTAGGCCTAGAGGCCTGAACATTCCTCAGAGCCCAGCATAGGGGCTGGACAGTCAGGTTTTCTGAATAAATAAGTGAATGGATGAATGGATAAGGGGGCAAAGGTGAGAGGTATAGCAAACCTTTTCCAGATGGTGCCGGGAAGCTGGGCCTGTGTTTGGAGTCGGGGGCACATTCTTGTGCTGAGGTGTGTTGAGGATTGGTATGGAGGACACACACAGAGGGCTCTGCTCTGGGAGCTGCCCACCCTCCTAACCTCTCAGACCTCTGGAGAGCTCTGCAGTCAGTCTTTGCCTAATTAGATTGCCCACCTCAATCTGTTTGTTTGATGGAAAACCTACGACTCCAGCCTCTAAGTGGAAAATGGGGCCTCAAGGCCACAAAGCGCTGGGAAGCATCTGGAAGTGCCTTTAAGTACACAGGGGGAAACAAGGGACAGGCCAAGTGCCTGAGGCCTGATCTCTTTCTGTTTAAAGCAGAAGATGATGGTGTGGTTTCTGCTCAGAAGAAGTCAAGGCCATAGCAACAGGAAGTAGAATGGGGGTGGCCAGGCTAGGAGAGGGGAAAGGAGAGTAGTGGGACCAAGCCTCTGTTGTGTCAGATGAAAAGGTTCTCATGGATGGTAGTGATGGCTGCCTAGCCACGTGTGGGCATGTGACACCCCTGGACCGCACACTGGGAAACAGTTTAGATAGCAAATTTGATGTTACATGTGTCTTGCTACAATTTAAAAAGAAAAGGAAATGAGCAAATATTAGGTGTAAAAAAGCTTCATACACTGACGCATTCTCCTTTAAGAAACAGAGCATGTAAAAGAGAACTGGAAGCAGAATGGATGACTCACACGTTGTGAGCTGATGTCATCTGAACTGACAGATCCTCTGTGGTGAGAGTCAGGAAAGGAGGAGTCAACAGTGAGCAGGGGTGTGAACTCCCTAGCGAAGGGACAGCCCCTCTGCCGTCAGGGTTTAGTCTTGTGGGAAGTCCTGCTGCAGTGGGACCCCAGAGATATGCAGAGGCAGAAGGAACTGGGAGACCTGGGTCCCTGCTCCAGTTCCATCGCAGGGCAATCTGGCAAAGACATTTCACCTTCCAGTGCATTGACTTCCTCCTCAGGCTGCAGGATCCTGAAAAGGGTGGATGTGAGAGGAGTTAAGTCACAGGCCTCTGGCAGAGGCTTGGGGGGAGGGAAGGTTGTCCTGTCATGGTTCTGTCCCCCTGCTCTCTTTGATTTGTTCTGCTTTTGGTGGGAATTAATGAGCTCAGTTGCCTTGTTTGGGGACAGTTGATCAAGTTCCCTGTCTCATACCTCTTGTGAGGAAGTCGCTGCAGTACCATTTTTCCCCTTCCCTTTATTGTGTTTGTCTCATTTTATCGGGGTCCTACCCATGGGTACGGTGCATTAGGGACGTTGGCAGAAGTGAGGCAGGGCAGTGCTAGGGATCAAACTTGCAGCCTCTGGGATGGAGCAATAGCTCAAAGGGCTCGTGCTTTGAACTATGCGAGGAGCAGCTCTGAGCACAGAGTTGGGAGTATTTCCTAAGCAGCTTCTAAGCACAGGTGGGTGTGGCTTAAAAACAAACAAACCTGTAGCTGGAGTGATTGTGCAGCTGAAGGCAAGGCCTTTCCCTGGCATTCAGTCAACACAAGTTCTATCCCCGGAACCCCATATAGTCCCCTAAGCTCTTCCAGGAATGACCACTGAGCACAGATCCAAGAGTAAACCCTGAAGACTGCTGGTGTGGCCACAAACAAAAAGGGAAACAAACATGCAGCATCATAAGTGGAAGGCAGGTGCCCTACCACTGCACCAAGTCCCTGGGCAGGTGACAGTGTCATTTTAATGGGCTCTACCCGTAGAAGGTACTGTCAAGCGTATGTTGAGTGACTGCAGGAGTTACTTCCACTGATCCTGTCCTTAAGATGCTTCCCCCATCTCACCACCAGGAAAGGAGGAACAAAAGCCCCTGGTCATCACACAGATGGTAGGGGTGGGCAGTGCCAGGCAGCAGGGTTCCTGGTCCCCACATAGGGAGAAGAGGGATGGCGCAGTTTGGCGCAGTTTTAAGTAAAAAGGCACTTTCCAGGCATATGTCTCAGTTCACTCAACAGTGATACACATGGCACCCCACTCCTATCTTTTTGAGAGCCATTGTGCTTGCCAGGTTTCTATTCCATTCCCTGGCTCTTCCTCGGGCCTTTTGGATCCTCTTTTTGCATTCAAGTTCCATCTTCTCTCTCCACAGTTGGTCTGGTCCCACTTCCTTGCAGGCTGAACCTGCCCACTCACCTCTCCCCTCCTGGTCTCCAGGCATTGCAAGATGCTCAAAAGGTGAGCTCCGGATTCCCCAACCTGCCCCGCCTTCTTCTCCACTCGGTACCACCCTTTGAGCTCAGTTGCTCTAAGTCCAAAGCTGGTATCTCGCTTGAGCTTCCTTTTTGTTTTACCTGTCACCAGAGTAGACTGGCAGTGGCTTGTTGGCCCCACTATATTTTCCAATCTCTCCATGTCTCTTCTTGCTACTGTCCTGCAAACAATAGCCGCTGCCTGGGCTGTCCCTTGAATGTTTTCCTTCAGTGGCTCTTTAAAAGAAATTTACTACTGTCCTCATTAGTATAGTGGTGAGTATCCCCGCCCGTCATGCTGGAGACCAGGGTTCAATTCCCTGACGGGGAGGTATGAGTAAAAGAAATTGTCTTAGGCAAATCCAAGCAAACTTGCTTCTTCTGAAAACCATAGAAGCTTTGTTGCTCATTTTGGGAAAGTGTCTCACCTCTTAAGAACCAGCCCCCTACTTCTGAAACGGTCCCTTTTGTCCTGTGGTCTGGGGTCTTGAGGTTCAGGTGATAGAGTTCTGGGCCTTTTCCCCACCTCTCTCTTTACCCCAGTCAGCCTGCTCATATCCCCTTTCCTAACTTCCCTGGACTCGGTTTTTTTGGTGTGGTTGCTCCTTTTCTCCATAGACTCCACAGTTTTCCCAGTGAGGCTCCTTCAGCGTCATTCCTGCCCCCGAGCACCCACCCAAGGAAGGCCTTTCCTGGGTCACACTGTCTCAGTGAGATGGTTTCTGTCTCAAGTCAGTTATTCCTTCTCACCTCTTCTCAGAGTTCTCTAAGCAGATTGGATTTGTTTTTGTTTATTGTAAAAGTTTCAAACAAGCAAACTCTCATCTACTTACACTACAGATTCAATAATAAAACTTCAGTCTCCTTTGTTTCATGGACCTCTCGGGATTTTGTTTTTCTTTGCTGAGGCATTTTCAGGTGAATCCCCCATCACATTTTTAGTGCACTTCTAAAAAGTGTGCTTGTTGTCTTATGTAACCCTAATGCAGTAGTATGCCTAACAGAATGAATGATTCTTGGAATTGTTTATGACTGTCTAAAAATCAGATTTCCCAGTTGTCTCAAATACATTTTTAATTTTTTTGTCTTTTTGGGTCACACCCAGCAATTTTCAGGGTTTACTCCTGTATCTGCTCTCAGGCACTCAGGAATTTCTCCTGGCAGTGCTGGAGGACCAAATAGGATGCTGGGGATTGAACCCGGGTGTGTCATGTGCAAGGTAAATGCCCTACCCACTGTGCTATCACTCCAGCTCCTTAAATACAGTTTTTAAAATTTATCTTTTATGTGTTTTGTTTCATTTTATTTTTATGTAGGAGTACTGCAATTTATTCAGCCATTGATGAAACTGATTGAATTGGGCATGAACTCCACATTACTTAAAATTTTTTTTTATTGAATATCTGTGAGATAGACCATTACAAAACTGTTCATAACCGGGTTTCAGTTATACAATGATCCAGCACCCATCCCTCCACCAGTGTATATTTCCCACACCAACACCCCCCTTCCCCCCAGCTTCCCTCTATGGGTGGTACTTTCTTTCTTGCTCTCTCTCTCTCCTTTCCCTTTTGTGCATTATGGTTTGCAATACAGGTGATAAGAGGTCATGGTGTTTGTTCAGGGCATTCAGTATCAAATGCTTTTTTTTTTTTTAAAAAAAAAACACAGTGATGTAAATCAGTCTCAACAGGACTTGCACGGCACACCAGGTGAGTGAATCCTTTGCTTTCCTCTCTAGAAAAGTACATTCTTGACTACTCTTGTGTAGGGCATCTCCTCCCTCATCTCCATGTGTTCTAGATTCTTCCATGTGCTTCTTCATGGAGCTATTCCACTTCTGGTTTCTTGTATTCTCTGCAGGCAAATGCACGCTCTTATGGAGTCAAGGTAGATTCCATTCTTGTCTGCAGTTGAGCTGCTTCCTGTGCCATCTCTGCCTCTGAAGAAGGACTGGTGTTTCCCCTTGACAATGCCCAGTGGGCTCAGGTGGTAACAGTCTCGTCCTTCCATGGCAAAATTACTCACCAGTCCTACACTTAATAGCGTATCAACTGACAGATATTTCCTGAGATAGTTATTTGATTAGGGCTTGCAAAAATAGTGGTTTTCTTTTTCCTTCGTTACTTCCATATTAGAGACAGACTCTGGGTGTGGGAGGGGAGTGGGGGACAGTGTGTGTGTGAGTCATCTACCTTGATATGCGATAGGGAGCAGTCTGTAAAGAACTTTAACAAAACAGATTCCAAGTCTTCTGCTTGATAGTCACCTCTGGGCATGGGGGGTCCTAAACCATTGTCAGGCGAACCATAACTCTGCCCCAAGTGCCACACACTCTTTTGGATGGGTTCACTGTGTCTTCTCTAAAGAAATTTCCCAGGGGCCCAGAATGATAGTCCAGTGGGGAGGGCATTTGCCTCGCACATGGCTGACCCGGGTTCGATACCCGGCATCCCATATGGTCCCCTAAGCACCGCCAGGAGTGATTCCTGAGTGCAGAGCCAGGGGTAAGCCCTGAGTATCACTGGGTGTGACCCAAAAAGCCCGATTAATTAATTAATTAATTAAACTTCCCATAGTAATCAGGGTATTTGGTTGCCCTGAAAGAGAGCTCAAATGATGGAATAAATGCTTAATTTTCTCCTTTCATTTAAGCTCCTATTTTTCATTCTCTGTGGCACTGGATGTGTTTTGCAATTATATGCTTGTTTACAAGTTTTGGGCCCTTTTCTGTCAGAGCAGGCAAACAGGAGACCCTCAGGATTCGAATATTTGAGTGAAAGAGGGAAAATGAAGGCCAGGAGGTGAGCGAGCAGACCGCATGCATGGTGGGTGAGAGTGTGGAAGAGAGAAACCAGAGATTAGAGGCAGAGTGGCCCATACGGGAGTGACATCTGTCAGGTGTGTGGGGGCTGAGGGTGATGGAGGGAGGAAACCACAAGATGCAGGAAGCTACAGGGCCAGGAGCCCAGACAAACACCCCGTGTACAGCATGTTTGGGGAGGTAATGAATGGGGTCATGGGTCCGTACGTTCTCTCTCCCCACCTGCTCCATACTTCCTGCCTGGAGCCTCTCTGGAGAAGCACAGCGTATCCCACTGGAGATTTGGCCACATTCTCAGCTAACACTTGCCTTGCTGCTCCCCCCTCTCTAATTGCTCTGTTTTCTTTCTGCTTCACAAGTAGGTTGGCTAGTACAGTCTGTTATATATATATATATATTTATATAGATATGCACATATACATATATATATATACACATATATATGTATATATATGTAGATAGTTAGCAAACACAAAATGTGTGGTAAACTCTATTCCATCTTTATGTTATTAACACACAAAAGCAAGAAAGTTCCAAGTTAGAGCATCTGCAGTGCAGCCCAGAATGCTGCATACCATATGGTGAAAACATGAAACGGAAGACAACAGAAGCACGCTGCACCATCCTGGTCTTCATCTAAAGAGCTCCCTCAGCCAACACAGCCACACACTCCTTCCACCTGCCTGTGCTAGTTAAGGATGCCAGCTTTCATCCATTCATCCATTCACCATCCATCCACTACAACACATAAATCCATGTGGTCTTCAATGAACCGTCATGTGCCAAAGCCAGTTCTCTCACAGGGGTGGAGGGGAGAGATGATCAAAGAGGTGTCTTCAGGGTGGAAGAGTGGGCACAGCTAAGTAGACCAACAAGATAAGATGGATCCCACCAGTTATAAGGACTTGTGAAGTAGCTGTATGGGGAGCAGACACCTAGGAGGAAGACCTTTTCAACAGAAGGTATTTGACCTGAGGCCTGAGTATGAGCATATACAACATAGGAAAGAAGAGCTGTGTGCAAAGTGTCCCAGGCAGAGGGAATATGGTGTACAAAGGGCAAACTGGTGTGTTGGTGTGTTAGCGAAATAGCAAAAAGCAAGCATTGAGAGGGCAAGAGTAGACTGGGATAGTGGGAGGGATGGGGATGTGAGAGAGAGGCAGGCAGGTGGATATTTTGAGACCTTCAAAGTGGTAGGAGGAAATCTGGATATTTCTCTAATGCTGCTTGACATCCTGGAAGGGTTTTTAAGTAGGAGAGTGGTTAATCTTATGTGCATGTCTAACTAACTGTCACTGAGGAGAGTATGGATGTGTGCAGTGAACACATTCTGGAGGCACCGAAAACAGTGGCTCAAGTCAAACAACATAGTGACTTGGTCAAAGTTAAGACCAGGTAGAATAAATGAACAGATAAGATATGTTCACAAAATAAGAACATATCCTGCTAAGAAAGTAGACCACAGCCCCAGCGCTTAGAGCTGGTGAATATTAGGTAGAGGCAGCAGGGAAGAGCTCTCCTCTTTTCGGGGGGGGGGGTGGCCCATCTGTGGACTCCTCATGAAAGCCCTAATTTTCTTTCCTGCCCCCTCACCTCCGTGCCGTGAACATACTGATATGTGCCCATCACCCTTCATGCTCACGGCAGTCCAGAAAGGGGAAGTGACTACCTAAGACCATACAGAAACAAAGGGCATCTCTAGAGGACCCTCATCCATGAACTGCCAGCATATTTAGGATGTTAGTCATCCCTTTCCAGGACGTGCCTGGCCTGTTGTCTTCAAGGTGGAAGACAGCAGGCACAAGGAAGCTGGCCCTGCCCACAGTTGAAGGACATTCTTCTCTTGTGTGTGTGTGGTGGAGGGGGGGGGGAGGCGCACTCAGTGGTTCTCAGGGGTTACTCCTGACTCTGTACTCAGGAATTATTCTTGGCATTGTTAGGGGACTATACGGACTATATGGAATGTTGGGGAAATGAACCCGGGTTGATCACATGCAAGGCAAGCTCTGTACCCACCATACTATTTCTCCAGCCCAGGAGAATCATTCTTTTTTTTTTTATTAAACCATTTTATTTTATTTTTTTTCCAGACTTACATATTTTTGTGCTTGGGTTTCAATTATACAATGGTCAAACACCC
>JAOXYA010065761.1:0-11743 GCA_028565675.1 Sorex palustris | reverse complement strand
AAACTTAGGAGATGGAATGTGTGTGTGTGTGTGTGTGTGTGTGTATGTGTGTGTGTGTGTGTGCTAGGAGGGTCAGAGTAGCTCTCTCTCCATGTATGTCAGGGCCTCTTCTTATACTGGAGCTCAAGCTGTCCCAAGCATAAAAGGTGGTAGCCACTCCCAAAGATGTGGGTCCCAAGTGACTATTGGCCAAAGCAAGTCACAGGCTGGCTGGGCTCATCATGGTCTGAGCTGCCCGTGGTGTGAAGTTTGGAAGACACAGGTGACCAGGAGCCACTCAGGTGACACATTCGGCACATTCATGGAAAAAATCCCTGTTTGGGGGACCTCCTTTCGCTGCAGGTAAACCGTGGAGTCATATCCCCCATGGAATAAACTGGGGCATAAATCTGCCTTCAACAACCCAGTCCTCCTGGGAAGGAATCCCGTGGCAAGATCGTGTCTTGCTGCAAGATTGTTTTACCTTTCATGCTCCAGCAAGGGTTCATCCGCCTACAGCTACTTAGCAAATATTTGTAGGCCCTTCAGAGGCTGGTGTGCAGTCCTAATCTACAACTCTGCATGTGCTGCAGAACTCAGGAAAATCATCTTCTTGGTCTCGTCACTTGAAGTCATAGGTCTATAGGTCAGGCGGGCATCATGTTCATCCTCATTCCAAGGAACTTTCTCGAAGGTTGCTTGTTTCCAATAGCTACGTGTGCAGCCAAGAAGCATTAGTGCTGACATTCAGAATTTTGTTGTTTGTTTTGGGGCCATACTTGGTGGTGCTCAGGGCTTACTCATGGCTCTATGTTCAGGAATCACTCCTGGTGGGATTCAGGGGACTATATGAAGTACTGGGGATCAAACCCGGATTGGCTGTGTCGAGGCCAAGCACCCTATTCTCTGTACAATCTCTCTGACCCAATGTTCAGGATTCTTTCACCCTACCTGAAATTCTCTGTTAAAATCAGAAGGATCTGAAACTAAAACTCATGCATACTCTCTTTCTGTGATGGTGTGCATGTATTCATGTGTACATAATTTTAAAATACATTTAAAATACAGCCTTCACTGATAGTACATTATCTCATTGCATGTGACTTTATGTAGGCATGCTTATATACATTTTTAAAGAACTGTTCTTTATATTTTTAAGAAAATTGAGGGGTGGGTATTTAGGAGGCATAGGGGCCCCATCAGTGATTCCTGGCCAGCCAGACCAACAGTTCCATACAGGGGCCTGAACAGTACCTCTTGGGCTCTAGAGTGCTGGGAACACTGGGGCAACCGGGTAGTGTTTGGGGGTCACCAGAATTGCATGTCACGGTACTCAGGGCCTCCAAGGCTAGACTTGGCAACACTTGAAGAGTACCTCTTGGGCCAAAGATCTAACCGGGGCCGGGTACATGCCTTGCCTGATCCCTAACCCCTGTGCTATCTTTCTGACCCTGACAATTTCTTCTTAAGGCCTAGCCTTCACCAAAAATTATCGATAGGAAAAAAATGATCGATAGAAAGCTAATCAGATCTGTCTCAAGTGAGGAAATATCGCAGAAGTACAGGTGTCACTTAATCAACCCCTTCATTATACAGGGGGCAAAGAGGCCCAGGCTGGTTAAATCACAGAGCGAGGAGGTGGATAAGCCAAGAGTTCTTAGCTCCAAACCTCCTTCTCTTCCTACTAAAGCAAGCCACCTCAGAACCGCCTCCAAACACTTTGTGAGAGGAATGTATCTTATCCATTTAAAACATTAATATGCAATTGGCCAGCAATTGAAAGTCAGAAGAAATGGGAACTCTTTAATGGCTAAATAGAGGGCGGGACCAGCTGTGCAATGTGCCCAAAATATTGCTGTTTCCAGGCGACCACCGGGTCCTGGGAATCTGAGGATGAGAAAATTCCCTCTATAAAAAGCCAAGAACACACTTCCACAGTAGAGAGACAGCGAGCACTTGACACAGTGAAACAACTCAGAACTGCACACCTGGCAGTAAGTCAGAACCTGCCTCCCCTCCTGGGCTGCATGTCAGCTGCAAATGCAGACCCTTGGCATCAGACATCCCTGCAGCGTTGAGTGTGCAACAGGGCACAGGCTAGATCTTTGTTTCCCAAAATGCATTTCTGACGATGTATGACTTTGTCCCCACTCTCTGCAGTGCTCAGCTGCAATGCTGAGGAGTTGTGAGCGACAGTGATGAGATAGCTGGAATTGAGTAGACGCCAGTTTCTTACTTTCTGTACCTTCTCTTCACCTGCCCTGTTTCTCCTTCCTTCCCTCTTTTCCTTTTTTTAGTGGAGAATATGATTTCAACTGTTGGTGGAATAGGTAAACAAGGCCAGGCATGAGTGGCCAGCAGGGTAGGAGGAGAGGGCTTGGGGGCTGACCGGCCATGAGGCGGGAAAGCTCAGTGGGCAGGGCAGCTGGTATGATTTTGAACTTCTCTAACCACTAGCTACCCAGACTGAGGTGCTGAAGTGCAGCATGCTCAGCCAGGAGCCCAGGCTGGACCAGGCTGAGGCAAGGCTATTCCCAGAAGACCCATCCATCCATGTCTGTGTTCTGAGGTCACTTCCTGGCTCATTTCTGCCACTATCCTCTTCCTATTTACTATGTGGAATTTGGAAATAGTGCTGGCTGATCTCTCCTTTCTCCTTAGGCAAATGCCAATCAAGCAACCAACCCCAACATGAGAGCTGCCCTTGCCCTGAGATTCTAAGCTCCAGTGCACATCCGGAGTTCTGCGCAGCCTGTTTTTATTCATGCAAAGCTTGGATGATTGGGCTGTGCACTGGACATAGCTCCATACACTGACGTGGTTTACATTTCTCCCTTCTAGGCAGGGTGATTGAATTAGGGGGCGGGGCGGGGAGCATGCTTAGATTTAACCATGCATCTCTGGGCCTGGGGACAACTGGTCATGCTCAGGGAGAGGAGATTGTGTGTGACTGGTGGGTCTCCAGCCTTAGACTGTCTAGAAGGCATGCCCTAGGCTCGACCCCGCACCCAAAGGAAGTGTGCAGACAAGCTTTAAGAAACATGAGGCTCACCCATAAGTGAAAATGCTGCATAATCATATTCTAAATTTTAGAATTCCTGGAGTGCATAGCGACAAATCATACTCTACACCACTGATGTACAAAGTTTTGGGGGCATGATTTGAGATTTGGGGTGGAAACATTTGAAATATGGTAGCGGGAAGGTGCAATGGTGGTGGGATTGGTGTTTAAATATTAAATGAATATTAAAATATTAAATGAATTATTATGAACAATTTTATAAAAATAAAATAAAATTTAGGAAAAAAAAGAAATAAAAAGAAACACGAGGCTGTCTTCACAGAATTTTGGTCATCACAGTCAAAGGCAGTGCTTACCAAGAACCACACCTGTATATGTCACTCATAATGACATAGAAGTGCTGATGGATTTGGTTCAGGTGGCACATTTTGTTTAGGAGATAAATGATTTGGGGGGTGCATTTAAGTACCAGCAAGTCCAACTGTAAAACTTCTATCTCCTGTACCTGCTGCCACCGTCACCCCATCCTCGCGGGTGGCATCTCCAAGCAAGCTGCCACCAGACTTGGTGCCTATCCCAGCAGAACCCTGCTAAGTCCCTGTGGGCAATCAGCCTCCTGAGCTTCCGGGTTATTCCTTCTTCTTTTCTCCTTCATCATTTCTCTCTTCTCCCATATTAAAATCTCAATTGGCTTCCATTAGAAAGAAAATCAGCTAGGGATTGAATCAGAGAAGGAACATGACTCCAAGTGAAATGGAGCAGGGGATTTATTATAGGGGTTAGAAGCAAAGCAGTGTTTGGGGATGCAAACTATAATCAGTGGGATCAATTCCTCAAACATTAACTTGCCAGCTTAGCCAATGCTTCAAAAGCTGTCAATCAACCAGATCTCAGAGCTCCTCAGCAGAGGGAGGGACAAGAATTGGCATATGTCCATCCACTAGACGGATTGGAGATTGGTATATCTAACCATTTGAGGGGTGGGGATTGGCATATTCTATCACTAAGAGGGGCAGGAGATTGGCATATGTCTATCAGTGAGATGGGTGGGTATTGGCATAAGCCTATCAATGATAGGGGTAGGGATTGTCTGCCACCTAAAAGGGCAGAGATTGGTATATGTATTTCAATGAGAGGGGTGGAGGCTGGCATATGTCTATCATCTAGGGATGACACACCTCGGGGTCTGGCAAATGTCTATAACCGAGAAGAAGGGATTGGCAGATGTCAACTAGAGGGCAGGGTGGACTGCGTTCAGAGAAATGCCACTTGTTTATATGGAGACTAATGAGAGTTTAGAAGTTTTCATGTTGTAAAATGTGAAATAAGGCTGAAATGGCCATGCCGCCTTGGGAGGACGAAAACATTCTGACAGTGGCCAGTATGAACTGGGGAAACTCAACTGAAATTGCACCCCCCCACCACCACCACTAACACTTCCTTCAGTGAGCCAACTTGGTCTCTGCATGACAGTCAATTGATGCCAATACAGTCAATTGATGCCAATATTCTCAAACCCAGAATATTCTCTCCAGCTTCCTGGTCAAGTTGACATACTGAGTCTCATCATTTTCTCCTGTCCCTTTTTTTCCTCTCCCATTTAAAATCCTATTTGGGGGACCAGAGAGATAACATGCTTGTCTTGCATGCAGTCAACCTTAACTTGGTCCCCAGAATCCCATGGTTCCTCTGAGCACTGCCTAGGGTGACCTCTACCCCTAAAAAGCCTTGTAATGGAAGAATTTGACATGCCTAATTGTTTACTTATTTGGTTTGGGAGCCACACCTGTAAAGCAGTGCTCAGAGAGCACCTCTGGTGATGCCCAAGGGATATGAGGTGCTGAGGATTGAACACAGGTTGGCAATGTGCAAGGCAAGTGCCTAATTCTTGTACTATCTCTCCAGCCCCACATACTTATTTAATTAACTAAAATACATATACCAACTTAAACCAAGGGGGCCACAATGTATTCTTTCATCCTTTCTTATCCTTTTAAGTATAGGCTATATTGCATGTGCTTGTCAGAAGCACCAACTAGTTCTGCCCGAGAGGGTCAGCGGAATCTCCCAGAAGAGATGGCATTTCTTGAGCAGTTTTTTCTTTCCCACGAAGATTCACAGCTTGTAAGCTTGAAACATACCAACAAGTGCTCTTCAAAGATATCAATTAACTCTACAGTCTGCTCCTACTCTAGTAAAAGGGACAGTGTTTGGTTTTGTTTTCCATCAAGTTATCCCAGTGTCTGGCCCCCAGAGACTCTTTAGACACACAATGACAAGGACCTTATCCAGAAGGGAAGGAAGAGCCTCCTAGCCTAGGGAAGATTGAATTTATTATGAAGGGCTGTGATTTCATCTATAGGGAAACCAGCTACACAGTCTTGGAATGAGAGCTTGTTAAAGAGGCAGGTGGAGCATTTGCCTTGTATGTGTGAGGCCCTGGCTTCCGTTCCCGGCATCACCAAAAACTAAATGGTCAATTCCTAGATGTGATCCACAAAAAATGTGACCAGCAGTGATCTAGAGCGTCTCTCCATGGACGCTGGCTTTCCTCGAGCCAGGTAGATTTTGGAAGTCTGGCTTGTAAAAGACCATCTGGGCTGGAACCATAGTACAGTGGGGAGGGCGTTTGCCTTGCACACCCACGACCTGGGTTCAATCCCCGGCACCCCATATGGTCCTCTGAACACTGCCAGGAGTGATCTCTGAATACAGAGCCAGGAGTATACCCTGAGCACAACTTGACGTGGTCCAACAACAAAAACCAAAAAAAAAAGACCATCGATCATAAATGTCAGGCGAGTCACAAATCCTAAATTTGGTTCCCTATCAAACCACCTCTCACTAGTTATGCATTGTGGGATAATATCCATCAAATGCCTAATTGTGAGGTTATGCTAAGAGCATGATACTTAAATTGACTTATCACTTGGTATTCCCTCCTCACCAAGCCAAGTTGGTTTCCAGCTTTTACTTATGCACGGTCTATACCCAGAACAAATCTACCCTCTTTCCACTGCATTTAAGAGTATCCCTCTAAACAGCTATTGATTATGAAACAAACAAACAAACAAACAAAAAAGCCAAAGAAAATATATTATGGTTTCCCAGACTTGCTTTGCCAACCTGAGCAAATTACATGCCACAAATGTGTCTTGCAAGTGACTTTGCTGGTGGTGTTGAGTCTTGTTCCTCTGACAGTCTACGAACTGTCCACCAATGCTCGGAGTAGAGAGCCTCAAAGGGAGGCAGGCATCGAAATGTCTTGTGGAGCAGCCATTTGAAAGCTTCCCAAGAGTCGCTGTTGCTCAGTTCCAGTTTGCTTCCCCCCTCCCCTCCTCTGGCTGTGTACTGGGTGTTCTGTGTGGGATGCGGCTCCTGGCTGTGCATTGCTCTTGGCCATGAAGGCGCGTCTCTGCCATCTGTGGTCACACCTTCTTTCCAAGCGACATCCCTTCGTTTAGGAGAGGTACTTTCAGATGCAAGCGCTGGGCTAGAGCTTCTTGCTGCCTCTGATGGAAACTTGGGGAATACTTGATTGGTGTTACAAATGCAAGGAAGCAGAGGATATTGCTCTTTTTCAGAGAGAGCAGATTTCAATAAATCATGCCACTTAAAAAAATAAATCAGAGCAACTTATATTAAAGCTGAGAACTTTGTGGGGTTGGAGCAGGTATAGCAGGCAGAGCACTCACCTTGCAAGCAGTCCACCCAAATTTGACTCCCAGCATTTCAAATGGTCCCCTAAGCCCCACCAGGAGTGATTCCTGGACACAAAACCAGAAATAAACCCTAGAACCTAAACCCTAAAAAACTCTAAGATTATGGGGTTTGGCCCACAGTCCCCTCCCCCCACCCTCACTACCAAGAAAAAAAAAGACTAAGAACTTTGAGTGATAGCACAGCGGTTAGGGCATTTGCCTTGCATGCGGCCTACCCGGCCCACCCAGGTTCGATTCCTCCACTCCTCTTGGAGAGCCCGGCAAGCTACCAAGAGTATTTCACCCTCACAGCAAAGCCTGGCAAGCTACCTGTGATGTATTCGATATGCCAAAACACAGTAACAAGTGTCACAATGGAGACATTACTGGGCAAATCGATGAACAATGGGAGGACAGTGATAGTGACAGTGAAAAGAACTTTGAGGCGGGAGGGAAAGCACTAAAACTATTTTTAGACAACATGTATCAACAGAATTTACCAAAATGCAAAGTACTAGCATTTTTTAAGTAGCTTTGCAAGTTTAGCACAGCAGGTAAGGCATTTGCCTTCCACACAACTGACCCGGCCAACCTGGGTTCAATTCCTCCGCCCCTCTCAGAGAGCCCGGCAAGCTACCAAGAGTATCTCGCCCGCATGGCAAAGCCTGGCAAGCTACCCGTGGTGTATTTGATATGCCAAACACAGTAACAAGTCTCAAAATGGAGATGTTACTGGGCCTGATTGAGCAAAAATTGATGAACAATGGGAGTACAGGACAGTGACAGTGTACTTGACAGTGACAGTGTACTTTGGTGAGGAATCAGTTCAAGAGGAAATAAGAAGTCATAGCCTATACAGTGAGTCCCAATGTCAAATGGAAGTGGAGAAAGTACGTGGGGTATTTGAGGTGACACTTTATAGGTGGAGCATTGAATTGAAGATATGATCGTCAAGATCATGGAACTGACTTGATGATTCAGACTAGATTTTGGAGCGCATTGAACCCTAGGTGCCAATATTTATGATCAGCAAGATGATAAGGAAAGAGCAGGGAAATATGAAGGATGACAAGCCACCAGGAGGGACGGGAACAAAGAGGAAATGGGGGCCTTGAGGTCAAGACAAGAAACTCAGCAATCTTCTGTGCCCACACTGTTGAGAGCAAATTCACAGAGCACTGATTTAGGAGAGAAAATGTAAACAGTGGCGCATTACAATGGTAACCCAAAGCCTTTCTTCAATTCTATTTAAAATAGGTTTCTATTGTTTCACATGGTAATTTTTTTTTTACTATTTCACCATTTCAGATTTCTCTGAGAAAATTATTTTGGATGATAGTTTGTATTTTGTAAAATTAAAATATCTGTACAATTAAGAAGCTGCATTTTTTAATTTGGCCTAAAGGTGGAGAACCCTTTAGAACAAAGAGATAGTATTGACCAGGGGTGTCTTTGACAGTGATTTTTTTTTCTTTTTGGGTCACACCCAGCAATGCTCAGAGACTCCTGGCTCTGCACTCAGTAATTACTCCTGGCAGTGCTTGGGGGACCATATGGGATGCAGGGGATCGAACCTGGGTCAGCCGCATACAAGGTAAACACCCTACCCCCTGTACTATCACTTCAGCCCCAACAGTATGATTTTTTAAAACTTTTTATTTATTTTTTTAATTTTTCTTAGTGAGACATCATGAAGTACAGTTGTAGACTTACAAATTTTTGTGCTTGGTTTTCAGTTATACAATGATCGAGTACCCATCCCTCCACCAGTGTCCATTCTCCACCACCACTAATCCCAGTATCCATCCTACCCCCCCCATTCCCCCAGAAGTGGTTTTATTTTTTAAATCAAATGTGTGACAATTATAGCCTTTATGCCCACAGTTCATATCTGTGGAGTTTGGATGTAGTTTCCTTTTCCTTGCTCCTACTATGCTTCTTGGCAATTTCTGTTTTAACTTCTGAGACTTCTATTTTAAGGTTACACGTTTCTTTCTAAGTTTCCATAATGTATCATTTATCATAATTCATTACCATAATTTTCCTTTCCCTTCAATGACTGACATTCTTTGAGCATCTGAGCAGATGAAGTAGCCATTTCATTGTTGTTAAGAGTGAGATGAGATTAAACCTAATGGACTTGCTTACTTGAGTGCTTTAATGTCATTACCCATTCCATAACCAGTTTTACTGAACATTGTACATCGTGAATACAAGAAAGTATTTGAATTATTTCCTCTGGGGTTGTGTGATTTATAGTAGGTTCCTGACCTTTCTTTCTCTTTTCTTAGAGTGTAAATCAGCCATTAATATTTAAAAGTTCTGCAAGGTGAAAGAGAGAGAGCGAGAGAGAAAGAGAGAGAGAGAGAGAGAGAGAGAGAGAGAGAGAGAGAGAGAGAGAGAGAGAATGCCTATCATAGAGGCAGGCAGGAGGTGGTGTGTGGCAGGAGGGAAACTGGGCACATTGGTGGTGGGAAATGTACACTGGTGAAGGGATGGGTATAGGGACATTGTATGACTGAAACCCAATTGTGAACAACTTTGCAACTGTGTTATCTCATGGTGATTAAAAAAAGTTCTGCAAAGTTCTAGCACTTGAAAATGTTTTAAGTTGTCCCTCTTGTATTATCTAATCAATGTTTGACAAATAATTATAGAACAAACCTCCACACTTAGAAAACATATTAGGTGCCAAGGAATCTAGTCTTTGAGGCTGGAGCAATAGCACAGAGGGTAGGGTGTTTGCCTTGCACGCGGCAGACCGGGTTCGATTCCCAGCATCTCATATGGTCCCCTGAGCACCGCCAGGGGTAATTCCTGAGGGCAGAGCCAGGAGTAACCCCTGTGCATTGCTGGCTGTGTCCCAAAAATAAAAAAAAAAGGAAACTCGTTTTTGAGACAAATAAGAAAAGGTTCTTGACCAGGAGCTGCTAAAAATTTGTTGAGGAAGGCAAATGCAGCTTAACTACTGTATTAGTGCTAATTCCATTGAAGGTGTTTCCCCAGGCTTCATTATAGACCTGGTATTTTAGTATGTCAATTACGATCAGATGCCTAGGACTTCTTGAGCAATATAGAGAATTGCATTATTAATATTGGTAAGATGTGTTCATTTTATAAAACAAAACCTTGTACTGTTTCCCAATTAATTTCTCAAAATTAAACATTTGATTGGTAGAGTCAGATTGAAACATGTGACAGTTTATTATATTATCTGTATATGCAGAGTATATTAAAACTCCATTCTCTGATTACTGTTGGGCTTCAGCCCTTGGGTCCTGGGGTCACCTGTATTTTGCCCTGGAGCTCTAAGTACTGTTGATGGAAATAGTACTGTAGATGGTCAAGTTAGCAGGCAGAAATTTTCCCTGACTCTGACCACATAGATTACTTTAAAAACAACTGCTGGGTTAAATTACCAGCCCAAATCCTACCATAGAGAACTAAGTTTGAGGAGAATGGGAAAGAGTTAATTTTATTGCATATAATTTAAACTTCATTAAAACTCATTTGAAAATGACTGTGTGAGAGCCTGATTGGACTATCTTCTGCCACAAAAAGGGCAAAGTAGAAAAATCTGGTTTGCAGAGGGTAGAGGATGAATAAAAAGCTGAAGCAGGAGGGGAGTTGGTGGGGGAAGAGCTTTCAAAATCTTCATGAAAGTTCTAAAATTTAGAATTTCCTAAAGCTGCATAAAGCTTACCCCAGGGGTCCAGTTGTATTTCTCCTCTCCCCTAGGGTTCAAACCTGCTCTGAGTTCACTGAATCCCTTAGAATAAAGTTTCTTCTTTTGGCCTAAGCTATCACAAAGGGTTCCTGTACTGGCAGTGAATGGGACCCTAATTCACAGGGAGTGGGGCTCCTGTGCAGAACATCCGAAACACCCATTTCCCATGAATGTAATCTTCAAGGGCAGAGAATTCCTTGGCACTTTCCCTCAGGAAACGATTTCTGTAAGATGTTTCCGAAGAGAACAGTAGAAAGAACTCAGGCTGGCCTGGGACTCAAAGGCTCGGCCTGTCTCTACCGTGCCCTGACTCTGTGGTCTTGTCTCCCCTCTCACACCAAGCTTAGGCTTTTTCAATGCAAGGAAAAAATCAAAGGAAATTCATCATCTGTAAATATCTTGTCCAAATGAGAATAATTGCCCTGTGTGTGGAACTACTCTCTCTGCTATGGAGTGAGCCCCCAGTCAACCTATCTGGATCTGGAGGCATGCTGCAGAAGTACAGTTCATGAATGTTAAACTGTAATGTTCTAATATTCATCCCCCCTTCCCCAGGCATCTTTATATGGAGTCTAAATATAGAAGCTAAGAAGGTAAGCGTGTCTCTAATAGGTTGTCAGAAGGAGCCAGCTTGAAAATCAATGTTTGGAGCAAAGTGTTAACTAGGAGGTTGAGTGAGTGCCCAGCACAGGTGTATCTGCAATTCTGCCCCTACAGAGCATTTGGTGTGCATCTCTTAATAAAGCAGAGGCATATGCTCATGCCTGGCCTCTTCACCCATCCCTTCAACCCTCTCTACCCTTTGTTTACTCCCTAAGTTCCAAGTGCACCTTCCTGGCTGCTCTGGTTCATTGAAGCAGCACCTCCAAGCTGCGGAGCTCTATTCTGAGTGAGGAAAGAGAAACCATGATGCTGTCTAGAGGGTCATACAGGTGTGGTCTCTGTCAATCTCAGGTGACCGTGAAGCTGCTGGGCAGATTGGAAGGGTCTTCAAGTCTCCCTGGTAGAGATGACCCACTGTCCACTAAAACCTTCTCTTCTGTGACTGAAAAGCAGTTGCCCAGCCAAAGACAACTTTCCTCAGTACCTGTTATCTCTCATCAGGTCCTGTAACTGCAGCTGGAGTGAAAGAGGGTTGGTTCACTGTAGGATAACATTGGTTTGTCCTTTCTCCCTTGCCATGGGGAGCTTAGGTTTATCGGGTTACACCCGTCACAGTCACTCCTATTCCTCTGTTTATCTGTAAACTCTTCTCCGTGCTCTCCTCCCCAGCCAGTTAATCACCTTTTCTCCCTAATCAGATTCTGTTAGCTT
>JAOXYA010065736.1:0-11743 GCA_028565675.1 Sorex palustris | reverse complement strand
AACCCAGTGGCTTTTGGCAGAAATCCCTCAGATTTAAGTGTTAAAATTTCAGAATTTCAAAACCACATGGCCCTACTTGGGGGGCGCGACGGTCTGGGCTGCGGGGTTGGGGAGGGGCACCACCCGGGCGGCCGCGCGCCGCTCCGCTGCCCACCGACACGCGCGGCCGCCCACCGAGGACGACGCCCACGGCTGACGGCTCAGCAGGCCCGCGAGACGCCAGAGTAGCAAAATGACGCTTTATTCCCCCACCCGAGGTTGGCCGGGCCCGGCCCTCCCGCGCGTGTCCGCGCCGGGCTCCCCCCGCGCCCACCGCGCCGACCTGCCCAGCGCGCAGCCAGGGGGGGCTGGGGGGGGTCACAGGCCCGCGGGGAGCCCCGGGTCAGGGGCGAGCAGGGCATCTCGTCTGTCTCCGGATGAGGACACACCTGTGGGGACCCCCGACACTGGGTCTAAGGAGGAGGGTCTGGAGGAGGAGGGCAGAAATAAGGCCTGGACGTCTCCCACGATCCATCTCCTCCAGCACCACCACCTCCGTGTCCTGTTCTTGGAAGCTGCCGGTCCTGTCTGATCTTTTCGTCACCCACGTCCCCCTCCGTTAGTTGGCCGGGCCTGCGGGGACCATATGGGATGCTGGGACGGAGCTCGGGGGGAGCCTGCGTGCAAGGCGAGTAAGAGCTCTAGGGCGTTGGCAATGCACGCTGCGGACCGGGCTCCATCCCGGGCATCCCATACGGTCCCCCCAGCACCGCTGGGAGTCATTCCTGAGTGCAGAGCCAGGAGGAACCCCTGAGCACTGCTGGGTGCGACAAATAGCAAGTAAGTGCTTCAATCCTCTGGACCATCTCTCTCTTCCCTGGTTCTGCTGGGACTTCAGCCTCCTTTTTTTTTTTTTTTTTGGCGTCATACCCAGCGATGCACAGTGGTTACTCCTGGCTCATGCACTCAGGAATTACTCCTGGCGGTACTCGGGGGACCATATGGGATGCTGGGAATCCAAGCGGGGTCGTCGTCCGTGTGCAAGGCAAATGCCCTTCTTGCTGTGCTATTGCTCCAGCCCCTCAGCGTCGTCTTCTGGCCTTTCTGTTCTCTGTACCTCGGGAGGCCCCACAGGAGACCAGCTGCTAGTTGGATGCCGTTTCGTGCTCCTGCTCAATGTCCTGTTCCGTCTCGGGCTCCTCCTTTAGTCTCTGACGGATCTCGTCAGCCTCCAGCCGCTCCTCCTCCTCGTAGAAGTCCTTGTCCAGGCGCTCGAGGTTCGCCATCTGCACCAGGGCCTCCTGGCGGTACTCGCTTTCCTCCGCACACGGGTTCTCCAGCAGTACCAGGGCGCGCAGCTTGGGCAGCTCCCGGAGTTTGGCCAGCTCGCCCAGGTCGGAGACCATGTTGCCCCTGTGGGTGCAGTCGGGAGGGGTCCCCAGGATGGAGTTGTGCCAACAAGCTGCTAGGAGGCACCCCTTGGGGACTGCTCCTGCTAGGCTCTGGGGGCGGCCCTGTGCTGTCCAGCCACGCCCACCTGACGAGGCAAGAGCCCTACTCGCTGCATTATAGCTCCAGCCGTAGATCATGACCAGTGGGGTCCTATTTGCCCCTTTGTTTTTGTTCTTTTTTGCTTTTTGGGTCACACCCAGTGATGCTCAGGGGTTACTACTGGCTCTACACTCAGGAATTACTCCTGGCGGTGCTCGGGGGATCCTATGGGATGCTGGGAATCGAACCCGGGTCAACCGCATGCAAGGCAAATGCCCTACCCGCTGTGCTATCGCTCCAGCCCCTATTTGCCCCTTTGGGGCAGCCAAGCTGGATCACAGGGGTAGCTGGGCAGCAGGGGAAACTGCCCTGGTAAGGAGGGAGTGTTTCTGTGCCAGTCACACCTGATCTGACGTTAGGGCAGAGAACTGGGATCTAAACTGGGCTGGGGTAAGGCAGGGGGAAGGGCCGTGTGTCCTTCTCTGCCTAGGAAGGACCCCAGGGTTAGGCCTCTAGCTTCTGCTCCTGTTAGGCAAATGTTGATTATCTTCATGGTCTTGCCTGCAGACTTCATGAGATTAAATTTAAATGTGTCCAAGGGCTGGAGCAATAGCACAGCAGGTAGGGCGCTTGCCTTGCATACAGCTGATCCCAGGTTCAATTCCCAGCATCCCATGTCGTCCTCTGAGCATGGAACCACCAGGGGTAATTCCTCAGTGCAGAGCCAGGAGTAACCCCTGTGCATTGCTGGTGCGACCACCCAAAAGATATTTTAAGTGTGTCCGCCTTATCTGCCTTTTTTTTTTTTGGTGGTGCTCAGGGGCAAAGCCTGACAAGCTACCGTGACATATTCAATATGCCAAACACAGTAACAAGTCTCGTGATGGAGACATTACTGGGCCCACTCGAGCAAATCGATGAACAATGGGAGGACAGTGCAGTGCAGGTGCTCAGGGGACCCTGTGGGATACTGGGGATCAAACCCGATTCATCCCCAGCTGGGCTGTGTGCAAGGCAAATGCCCTACCTGTTGTACTGTTGCTCTGGCTCCCCTGTCTTTGCTTTAACAAGGCACCCACTTCTGCAGTTTCCCACCAGACCTGCTGAACCTAGTGCTCACCTTAGGGTGCCTTGAAGAAGATTGACAGCTTTGGCCCGAGAGACAGCCCCCAAGTCAGTGAGACCCCCGCCCTCCCTCACATCCTCCTTTATCAGTCATTGAGAGACCAGAGCAATAGTCTATTGGGCAGGACACTTGCCTTTGCACACAGCCAAGCGGGGTTCCCCCAAGTCCCCCCAGGAGTGATCCCTGAGCACAGAGCCAGGAGTAATCCCTAAGCACTGCCAGGTGTGGCCCCCCAAACCAAAAATAAAAATAGTCACCAAGGGGCTGGAGCGATAGCACAGTGTGTAGGGTGTTTGCCTTGCACGCGGCCGACCTGGGTTCGATTCCCAGCATCCCATGTGGTTCCTTGAGCACCGCCAGGAGTAACTCCTGAATGCAGACCCAGGAGTGACCCCTGTGCATCGCCAGATGTGACCCAACAAGAAAAAAAAATAGTCACCAAGCAGGGCCCAGCACCCTAGTCTAGAGCATGATCAGGGAAACAGCACCCCCCAGGCCCTACCAGAACTATGTGGCAAAGCAGATGGGCCAGGAGGGACCCCAAGACTCTGGGGCAGGAACTGGGACTTCAAAGTGCACTCACCTCTCTCTCCTTGAAGGTTCTCCTCCCACTGGCCCCCTGGAGGCTGGGCCTTGGGGACAGAGGAGGCAGTTTCCTCACATCTTTTGTTTGTTTGTTTGTTTTGGTTTTAGGGCTATGCCCAGAGATGCTCAGGGGTTACTCCTGGTTCTGTGCTCAGAAATCACTCCTGTCAGTGCTTGGGGACCATATGGGATGCCAGAGATCAAGGCCAAGTTGACCATGTACAAGGCAAATGCCCTGCCCTCCGTGCTATCACTCCAGTCCCTTCTTAGATGTCTTTTGCTGTTTGTTTTGTTTGGGCGTTTTGTTTGGAGGTCACATCCGGTAGTCTCAGGGTCTACTCCTGGATAAGTGCTCAGCGATTTTCCTGGCTGGCTCAGGGGACCATATGGGTTGCCAGGGATTGAACCCGAGATCAACCATATGGGTTGATCACATGCAAAGCAGAAACCACTGTACTATCTCTCGGGGGCCGGGGCAAAAGTACAGCGGGTAGGGTGTTTGCCTTGCATGTAGCCGACCTGGGTTCGATCCCTGGCATCCCATATGGTCCCCCGAGCACTGTCAGAAGTAATTCCTGAGTGCAGAGCCAGGAGTAACCCCTGAGCACCACCAGGGTGTGACCCAAAAAGCAATAAATAATCTTATTGAAAAAAAGAAGGTAAAAGAAAGAAAGAAAGAAAGAAAGAAAGAAAGGAAGGAAGGAAGGAAGGAAGGAAGGAAGGAAGGAAGGAAGGGGAGAGCACACAATAGGTTGAGATCATGGTCTGCATCTGGGAGATCCCAGTTCAAATCCATGCCCTCCATGTATGGTGTCCTGAGAACTGGGCAAGGAATAGCCCTCACCACTATAGCGTGTGAGCCCAAACTCAAAATCAGTATATTAAGGGATGAGAGGTAGTCCAGTGGGTAGGGTGCTGCCTTGCACAGGAACAACTTGGGCTCAATTCCTGGCATCCCCTATGAGCCCCGAACACTGCCAGGAGTGATTCCTGAGTGCAGAGCCAGGAGTAAGCCCTGAGGATCACAGGCATAGCCGAAAGCATAAACAAAATAAATGAATGTAAAGAGTGGGGAGGGAGGGATGTGACTCAGTGCTAGAGCACATGTTTCACATGCAGGAGAGACATTCCCCACATTGAGGGAAAGGAAGTGGGTTGGGGAAACAACTAGTAAAGAAAAGGAGCTGTTGTAGATTATAAATCCCTAGGAATAGGGGCTGGAGAGAGAGCACAGCGGGTAGGGCGTTTGCCTTGCATGCGGCTGCCCTGGGTTCGATTCCCAGCATCCCATATGGTCCCCTGAGCACCGCCAGGAGTAACTCCTGAATGCAGAACCAGGAGTAACCCCAGTGCATCACCGGGTGTGACCCCCAAAAAGCAAATACAAACAAACAAAATCCCTAGGAATAAGGACCAATTTGGAGGCCAGAGACTTAGTATAGTGGGTAAGTCACTTGCCTTGCATGTGGCCAACTGGGGTTCGATCCCTAGCACCTTGTATGTTCCATCGATCACTGCCAGGACTGAATGTGGAGTAAGGATTGATTCTGGAGTAAGCCCTGAACACCACCAGTATGATAAAAAGAAAAAAAAGAATGAGGTCCAGGGGCCGGAGCCATCGCACAGCCTGTAGGGCGTTTGCCTTGCACACGGCCAACCTGGGTTCGACCCCCGGCATCCCATATGGTCCCCCAAGCACTGCCAGGAGTCAGGAGTAATTCCTGAGTGCAGAGCCAGGAATAACCCCTGAGCATCGCTGGGTGTGACCCAAAAAGAAAAAGAAAAAAAGAATGAGGCCCAACCAGTTCAGGTAAGGATGGATTCAGTGGGAGAATGGCTGACTTGCACACATGGGGCCCTGAGTTTGACCCCCAAATAGCACACTCAAAAAAGAACCATCACGGGGCCAGGGAGATCATACAGTGGGTCAGGCACACAGGACCACCAGGCTTCAATCCCAGCATCCTGTATGATCCCCCAAGCACTGCCAGGAGTGATTCCTGAGTGCAGAGGCAGGAGTAAACCCTGAGCATCGCTGGGTGTGACCCCAAAACTAAAACCAAACCAACAACAAAAAAAAAATCAATGATCGGGCCGGAGCAATAGTACAGTAAGCAGGGTGTTTGCCTTGCCTGTGGCCAACCCAGATTTGACCCCCAGCATCCCATATGGTCTCCTGAGCACTGCCAGGAGTGATTCCTGAGTGCAGAGCCAGGAGTAAACCCTGAGTATTGCTGGGTCTGGCCCAAATAGCAAAAAAGAAAAAAAAAAAAAACGCAACGACCTGATTCCTTTAAAAAGGAATCATATTCAAAAAAAAAAACAAAACAAAACAAAAAACACAAGGCCTTACACAGCACATTCTGCATAACTTGCCGATGGAGTGAGTAAGGATTCTGTAGCCTCAGGTGAAGAGAGTTCTGGTGATGCAGTTAGGTCTAGACTGCAGAGAGAGGCTGCAGAAAGGAGGCAGTGGGGAGCAGGAGGGAGATGGGGGGGGAAACCTGGCAATTTTCTAGGATGGGGGAACACAGTCCACAGCTACTTCCTGTCAGCGAGTGGGTTGAGGCCTGGAGGGTGCATACCTCAGGTTGATGTACTGCAGGGACTTCATTTCCTTGGAGAAGCCGTTCAGCGTTTCGATCATGTTGTCTCGGAGATGCAAGGTCGTGAGGTTGCTCAGGTTCTCCAAGCCTTCCACCTTCATCAGCTGGTTTTGGGCCTAGAACCCCAGGGAGAGCAGATGGATCAGGAGTCAGGAAAGGAAGGAGAAGGGAAGTCAGAGAGAGTGCAGAGCCGGGGGGTCAGAACAGGGGTAAGGCACTGCGTCAACGCCTGGAGCACTGCTGGGTATGAAGCCCAAGCAAGAGCCAAGAGTAACACCGGTGGCTGTGGCGCAATCCTCCCACTCCCAACCCTAAACACACACACACACACACACACACACACACACACACACACCAAGTCTAGAACTGAACTTAGAGCTCCATAGGCTGAGGACATGCTTTCTCCAGAACTGCATGGGCCCCCAAGCATGCTGAGAACCCCCCCAAGCACCATCATGGCCTAAAGCGACTGACCCAGGTTCTAGCCCCAGCATCCCAAGCACTGCTGGGAAGTAATTCTGGGCTCAGGGCCAGGAGTAACCCCTGAGCATTGCCAGGTGTGGCCCCAACACTCCCCAGGACCCCTCCAAAGAAAACCAATTTATTGATTTGTATTATACTTTTTATTTTCACTTTTGGGCCACACCTAGAGGTGCTCAGTTCTTACTCCTGGCTCTGTGCTCAGGGATCACTTCTTTTTTTTTTTTTTTTGCTTTTTTGGGTCACACCCGGCGATGCTCAGGGATTACTCCTGGCTTTGCACTCAGGAATCACTCCTGGCAGTGCTCAGCGGACCATATGGGATGCTGGGAATCGAACCTGGGTCGGGCGCGTGCAAGGCAAATGCCCTCCCCGCTGTGCTATTGCTCCAGCCCCAGGAATCACTTCTGACAGGCTCAGGATACCATATACGGTGCCGGGATTGAACCTGGGTCATCTGGTGCAAGGCAAGTTCCCTATCTGTTGTGCTATCACCCTGGCCTTCTTTTTCATTTTTCTTTTTTTTGGGGGGTGGGTGGGGATTTGTGGGTACGGGCAACACACAGCAGTGCTCAGGGCTTAATCCTGGCTCGGAGCTCAGGCATCCTTCGTAGTGGAGCTGGGAAACCATGGAGGGTAACAGGGATCAAACCTAGGTTGGGTTTGTGCAAGCACCTTACCCACTGCACTCTCTCTCCAGCCCCTGAACTACGTTGTTATTTTTTAATAGGGGTCACTTTGGGCACTGCTCTGGGTTCACTAGGGCCAATACTTAATGGCAGTATGAAAGCCACACAGAGCCAGAGATGAAACTAAGAGACTCACATGCACGAGGCAGGTGCTCTGTTCCATTGAGCCAAATCTCCAAAGTCAGTGTCCTATTTTGACTCTGTTCCTTTGTTTGACACTGGGCCACACCCAGCAATGCTCAAGTGTTCCTCCTGGCTCATGCACTCAAGAATTACTCCTGGTGGTGCTCAGGGGACCCTATGGGATGCTGGGGATTGAACCCAGGTGGACACAGGCGAGGCAAACACCCTTCCCTCCCACCCCCCGCTGTATTATCACCCCTGTGTCTCTCTTGTTTGTTTCCACTTTGGTTTTCTTTTTCTTTTTGGGTCACACCCAGCAATGCACAGGGGTTTCTCCCGGCTCATGTACTCAGGAATCACTCCTGGCGGTGCTCAGGGGATCCTATGGGATGCTGGGAATCGAACCCAGGTCTGCCGTGTGCAAGGCAAACTCCCTACCCGCTGTGCTATTGCTCCAGCCCATTTCCACTTTGTAACCCCACCTCATGTGGCACCCAGTAAGCGCTGAGTAAGTAACAGGGCAGGGAAACAGCTCAATTGGCACAGGACATGCCAACGCTGTACGAGGTCCAGAACAGGATCGCTGGCACCTCATGGTCACCCAAAGCACCACCACGTGTAGCCCTGGTGGGTGGCCCCCAAGCCACCAGGCGATGAGATCTGCTCTACCAGGGAGAGCGAGGCTGGCAGTGGCTCCATCAGCCCAACCGAAGGCCCCCAACAAAACACCAAAGCACAAATGATGAAGCACTGGAGTTCCCGAACGCTACCAGGAAGAGGTTCTTCAGCTTCGGAAAGTTGATTCCCAGCGTGCTGGTCAGCTGGTTCCCTCGGAGCTCAAGCGTCTGCAGGTTCTGCAGCTTTTGGGAATCCAGACTGGTCAGTGCTTGGATACGGTTCCCTGCGGAGCAGGAAGAGGGTGTCAGGGACTCAAAGGGCCACTCCGCATGTTCCCCCATCAGAGCCTGAATTGGGAGAGGCCCTGAGTCACCCAGTCCCTCTAGAGCCGAGTAGATCCAGTAGATGGAACATTTGTGGGCTGTACCCTGGAGGAAGTGGTACAGCCAGCCCGTTGCAGTCCAGGGTCTGATGGACTTGCCCAGCAAAACCTTTGAGGGGTGATGGAAGAGCATCCAGGTTGCCACGTAGCTTACCTCCCTTTGGCATTCCTTTAATGGAATGCCAGTCTTTACTGGAATGCGAACTGGAATGCCAATGCACAGGGGTTACTCCTGGCTCTGCACTCAGGAATTACTCCTGGTGGTGCTCAGGGGACCATATGGGATTCTGGGAATCGAACCTGGGTCGGCTACGTGCAAGGCAAACTCCCTACCCACTGTGCTATCTCTCCAGCCCCTCAAGGATATATTTTAAAAGAAGGGGGGACAGAGGGATAGCACAGTGTGGAGAGCATTTCCCTTGCTTGTGACTGACCCGGGTTCAATCCCAGGCATCCCATAGGGACCCTGAGCACCGCCAGGAGTAATTCCTGAGTGCAGAGCCAGGAGGAGCATTGCTGGGTGTGGCCCCAAAAGAAAATTAAAAAATCTCTCAAGGATATTTGCCCAAAGCAACTGGTTCATTTGGTTTGTTGGTTGTTGGTTGTTGGTTTTGGCTTTGGGGATGGGACATACCTTGTAGTGCTGGGGCCGTGGGTCTGCTACTCAGGCATGCAGCTCAGGATGTGCCCCCAGAGGTTGGGGAGGGGAGCTGGGATTACAGCCTGCAAAGCAGGAGCTCCAGCCATCTCCCTGGCTTCACTGCTATTGTTTGTTTTGGGGTCACACTCAGGGATGCTCAGGACTTACTCCCAGCTCTGTGCTCAGGAATTACTCCTGGAAGTACTCAGGAGACCAGATGGGGTGCCAGTAATCAAACCTGGGTGGACTATATGCCAGGCAAGTGCCCTAACGAGCTGTACTATCTCTTCAGCCCCCCTCCCTGTTATCTTTCTCCCACGGCTAGAATATAAGAGACTTAAGAATAAGGATTTGGGGGACTGCAGTGATAGCACAGCGGGTAGGGTGCTTGCCTTGCACGCGGCTGAACCGGGTTTGATTCCCAGCATCCCATATGGTCCCCCGAGCACTGCCAGGAGTAATTCCTGAGTGCAGAGCCAGGAGGAACCCCTGAGAAACACTGGGGGTGGCCCAGAAAAAAAAATAACATTTAGGGGTTGGGGTTGTGACTCAGTCATAGAGGATATGCCCTACATCTGTGAGGCTCTGGATTCAATTCCTGGTACAGCCAAAGAAAACAAATGAGAGTCAGCTGTTCATCTTCCATCCCTTCTTCCTGCCCTCCCCTCCTTCTTTTTATTTTTATTTTTGGGCAACACCCATCTGTGCGTAGGGCTTACTGCTAGCTATGAGCCCAGGAACCACTTACTTACTACCTAGCAGTGCTGGCGAACAATATGAGATTCCAGGGATCTTATCCAAGCCGAGGGGCCAGAGCGATAATACAGCAGGGAGGGCATTTGCCTTGTATGTGGCCAACCCGGGTTCTTCGATCCCTGGCATCCCATCCATCCCCCAAGCACTGACAGGAGTAATTCCTGAGTGCAGAGCCAGGAGCAAACCCTGAGCATTGCTGGGTGTGACCCAACCCCCCAAAAAAGGAACCAAGTCCAGGTACCTGCAAGGTAAGCCCTGCTGTACTTTCTCCCCCTCGGGTCCTTTGTGTGTGTTTGGTTGGTTTTTCGGGACACAGCCCGTGTTGCTCAGGGGTCACTTTACCGTGAGGGACTCCCAAAGTAAAGCATGTACTCCGGCCTTTTACACCATCTCACCGATGCTCTTTTTTTTTTTTCAGAGTTGAAAAAAAAAAAAGATTTACAAGAAAGTAGAAGGGAAAGAACAAGAAACTCCCCAGCCAGGGAGAAACTTAGTATAGGACTAAGGTGTTTTTTTTTTTCTTTTTGGGTTACACCCATCAATGCACAGGGGTTCCTCTTGGCGCTTCACTCAGGAATTACTCCTGGCGGTGCTCAGGGGACCATATGGGATGCTGGGAATCGAACCCAGGTCAGCTGCGTGCAAGGCAAACACCCTACCCGCTCTGCTATCGCTCCAGCCCCCAGAATCATTCTTAATAGTGAAAAATTGAAAGCATCCTCTGAGATCAGATAAAAGGAAAGGAAATACACTCTCTTTAATTTTATTCAATATAGTATTGAAAGTCCTGACCACAGCAATCAGGCAAGAAAAACAAATAAAGGGGATCCAAACTGGCAAAGAAGTTAAATTACCACTATTTTCAGATGACATGATATTATACATAGAAGACCATAAGGAGTCCACAAAAAAAGTTCCTAGAAACAGTAAATCAATACAGCAAAGTAGTTGTCTACAAAAGTCAATACACAAAAATCAGTTGCATTTTTATATACAAAGAAAAAATCAGAGAAAGCAGTCTATCCCATTTAAAATAGTATCCCAAAACACAAAATATTTAGAAATGAGCTTAACAAAAGACATCTGGGATCTAACCATAATTTTAAATCACTTAAGAAAGAGATAGAAGAAGACCTTAAGAAATGAAAAAATATTCCATGGCTTGGTTGGGAGAATCAATATTGTTAAAATAACTATCCTACCTAAGCTAATATATATAAATTCAGTACGATTCTCATCCATGTTCAGACGACATTCTTCAAGGACCTAGAAAAGTCAATAATAAAGTTTTCATTGAATCAGAAAAATCATGAAAGCCAAAGACATAATAAAAAATAAGATATTGGGAGGTATCTTATTACCTAATTTGGAACTGTATTATAAAGCTATAGTAACCAAAACTGCATGGTACTGGAATAAAGATAGATTCTCTAATCAATGTGTCAGAATTGAATACCCAAGGACAAAATACTATATATATGGATAGGTAATTTTTGTATTTGATTGAGTGACACTATTTATTACTAAGAATGCTCTTCTGGTCCTAAAGATAATTTCGTCTGCTAGAAATGTAGCTTCACTAATCTTTATCTTTTTCTCCCATTCTTGGACAGCTAATTTTTGATAAAGGAAATGAAAACACGAAATGGAGTAAATATAGTCTCTTCAACAATTGGTGCTGGGAAAACTGGATAACTATGAATAAGAACTTAAAGATGGATCTATATCTCACTCCTTACACAAAGTCAATTCAAAGTGGTTCAATGACTTTGATATCTGATTGAAAACTATAAAGTACACTGAGAAAAATACAGGCAGAATGCTCCAAGATTTGGACCCTCAAAGTTGACTTTAATAATCTGATACCATTGGCAAAGATAACAAAATGAAAAATAAACAAATGGAACTATATAAAATTAAGGAGTTTTGTGGCAAAAGAAACAATGGCTAAAAGTAAAAAAACAGCTAAATGAATCAGAAAAAATATTACATTCAACACATTAGATAAAGGGCTAATACCCTTGATATATAAAGTACTTACAAAGATCAACCACAACAAAAATTCAAAACTCCTATTAAAAAATGGGGAGAGAATGTGAACAAACACTTCTCAGAGGAAGACAGGTGGAAGTTACATGAAAAAACACTCAGTACAACTTAGCATTATAGAAATCCAAATTAAGACAACAATGATGGGGGTATGGTGCCGCCAGCAGGTCAATCTGTACCTGTGAGGCGAGTGCATCAGCAGCCTCATGGCGCCTTCAG
>JAOXYA010065721.1:0-11744 GCA_028565675.1 Sorex palustris | reverse complement strand
GTCTCCCACATACCTAACTTTTGGCCATTTACTTTCTTGGTAAACTTGGCCCCAAGTTGTTGGGGTCTGGCCAAAGGGACAGCAGCAATTTTGGGGTATCTAAAAGTCTGAAGGCACCATCAGGTTACTGATACACTCACCTCACAGGTACAGACCAACCTGCTGGCCGCACCATACCCCCGACCCCTTATCCATTTTCCAGTTGCTGGATAAATGGCTGTTTCTAGCTTGGGAGTATATATAAGACTGCAGTGAACATTCTTATGTCAAGTGTTAATAAAAACTTGTTTTCATCGATCGCTGGTAATTACTGAGGGGTAAAATTGCTTTATTGTATGGTAGGCTTACATTGTGAGTTTTGTTTTTTTTGGGGGGGGGGTAGGGAGGGTGGCAGATGTACTTAGTGAATCCTGAGGGTCATTTCTGACAATACTCAATGGATGGGACAGTCCAATGCTACAGTTTGAGATGTGAAGTTGTCTGCCTCTGTGGATAGGGCCCAGATAATGCTCCATGCACCTTCTGCAGTCTATCAGTCGTGCTGAGACCTGTGGTTTTATTGTGAACCACTGAGTTATTTCCCCAACTGTGTCCTTACATTTCTTCTTTTTCTAATTTTGGCCACAAGTGGTGATGCTCAGGGCTTACTCCTGGCTCTGCGTGGGGGTCCGTATGGAATGTCTGGGATCAAACCCAGGTCCATCACAAGCAAGGCAAACACCCTACCTGCTGTACAATTGCTCTGGTTCCCTTATATTTATTCTTTTTCAGTTTACTTATTTGCTTAATTACGGTTTAGGTTGCCAGGAGTTGTTCCTGGTTCTGTGGCTAGGAATCAGCCCTGGAAGTGCTTGGGAAATGGGACTGAACCAGGGTCAGCTGCACAGATGACAAGTACTTGATTTCCTGTTCTATCTGCTCAGCCCTGATGTATTTAGGAGATGGTGAGGGAAGGGCAAACCCGGTGGTGCCCAGGTTCAGTGCTTGGCGCTGTTCCTGAGCACATTTATTACATTCATAGACCCCCCCTTCCTTTCCAAATAACAATCTTCCTGATTGCCATCATTTTTTTTCTTTTCTCCCAGGAAGTTGCCCCTCCTTCTTTAAGCATAGCTCTCACTTCTGGGTCTTCTCCTAGACCACTTTAATCATATTTTTGTCCTCCTTGTGCTCATAACTATAACCACCTCTGAGTGTTCTTCTCACTCCCTGAAACTTTATAGAATTGGTAATGACCTAAAATATATCTCATAGACTTATTTACATATTATATTAATAGTTGGTTATTTCTAGACCCCTATCACGTAGTTGGGCTGGAGTGATACCACAGCGGGTAGGGCGTTTGCCTTGCACGCGGCTGGGTCAGCCGATCCAAGTTTGATTCCTCTGCCCCCTTTGGAGAGCCTAGCAAGTTACCAAGAGTATCTCGCCTGCACAGCAAAGCCTGTAAAGCTACCTATGATATATGCGATATGCCAAACACAGTAACAGCAAGTCTCACAATGTTACTGGGCCCACTCAAGCAAATCAATGAACAACGGGAGGATAGTGCTATAGTGCTATCACACAGTTACTTTCACTTTTTTTGTTTTTGCTTCGGGGCCACACCCAGCAGTGCTCAGGAGTTACTCCTGGCTATACATTCAGGTATTATTACTCCTGGCAGTGCTGGGGGGACCATATGGAATGCCAGGGATCAAATCTAGCTAGCGACCTATCTTGCTCCAGCCTTGGTTACTTCACTTTTAAGTGAACTCCTTAAGACTTAATAACGTCCACTAATTTTATTTTGATTCAACTTAATTTCTTTATGCCTTTGTCTCTTTCTCTATAAAACAGGGACAGTAATACTTATTTCTTAGAGATTTTAGTCAGGGTTGGGAGGGGGTTGGAGAGGGAGGGAATTAAATATGGTAATTTGTTCCTTGAACTATGTCTCTAACTACCATGGAAGGTTTTTGCACAGAAAAAGGATAACAAATGTTAGAGTATAACCAGTGTCAGCTTAATTTCAGGGAAATTAAGAAACTTTCTTAAAATAGTTAGACAGCTGCTTAAGTGACAAAAACACTGCAGCCTAAACATAAAGGACTGCAGAGAGGGTCTTCTTTGAAGACAGCAATGAAGAGTACTCAGAGGCCCACATGAAGGCCTTGGCAGTTGTAAGCATGACACAGCCAAGTCTTTTTTAGAAAATCTCCGTTCAGGACACAGAGAGCTGCCTTGGCTGAGTGGTGTGTGCACTGCACGTGGAAGGCCAGGGTTCCCCCCCCCCCCCAGTACCTTTTGGTCTGAGCACTGCCAGGAGCTATCCCTGAGCCTGGTGCAGTTCCTAAACAGCTTATGGTATGACACAAAAATGGAAATGGAAAAGAGGAAAGGAAGGAAAAGAAATCAATCAATCTGCTCTTTACTGTTTAAATATGAAATGCAGGCGCCACCTTCTGGTCATGACGGGGAAGTGAGCACCAAGGCCCGGATGGCCGCTTCAGTGGCTTCCTATACCAGTGAGACCCAGGAGACCTGAGCAGGGAACTGAGGGGAGAGCCTGCACCTGTCGTCATAGGTGACGTCATAGGTGTCGTCATAGGCTCAGTGTCAGCCTCAGGTTACACGTGTCAACCTTTATCAAATAGCTGGGGTTACACACAAAGAAAAGGACCTGTAGGAACCATTGTGAAAGGGTCACTTTCTTTTTTTCTTTCTTTTTTGCTTTTTGGGTCACACCCGGCGATGCCCAGGGATTACTCCTGGCTCTGCACTCAGGAATTACTCCTGGTGGTTCTCAGGAGACCTTATGGGATGCTGGGAATCGAACCTGGGTCGGCTGCGTGCAAGGCAAAGGCCCTAGCTGCTGTGCTATCGCTCCAGCCCCAAAAGGGTCACTTTCTTTTCCTAACTCCTGACATTTACCCAGATGTGCAGCGTGTGCAGAGACCTGGGGCATATGGCCACAGGAGCTCCAAAAGGTACCAAATTCCACAGACTTAAGAGCAGTGGGTTGGACACAGAAGCCAACCCAATCGCAGTGAACAAAAATATGAACACAGAAGGCTTCGCTTATAACAACAGCTTAGTAAACCCTCATACAAGACAGAGTGTCTCCCTGGTGGGATACAAGGATTTTCACAAACTCCCTTCTATGGAAACCACTTTTGATCATTTTGTTTGCCATTTAATGGTAACATGCAGTATAAAAATAAACTATTGTGGGCCTGCTATGGGGGCAGGCTTGAGGGGGAAAATGGTGACAATGGATGACAGTGGTGGTGGGACTGTTGTTGGAATACTGGATGCCTGTAACAAATCACTATGAACAACCTTGTAAACCACAGTGCTTAAATAAAGTGGGGTGGGGGTGATGGAAGAACAGCAGATTGGAAAGTTCCTTTTGGCTTTTCGGTTCACTGAGAGGTCAGTTGAGTCTACTTGAGTTTCTTCCCAGATAGAGTTGGAATGTCCATTTTGTGACCTATGCTTGGGGGTGAGTCTAGGGCACACCTTTCCTTCCTTTCTTTCTTTCTTCCTTCCTTTCTTTCTTTCTTTCTTTCTTTCTCTCTCTCTCTCTTTCTTTCTTTCTTTTTTGCCACAATTTTTCTATTTGCAGGTAAACTTTAAACGTGAAAAATAATTTTCCCATTGTCAGTTACTTAAATGCCAGTCTCTTTCCCTATCATTTAAATTTATCCCTACCATAAATTTAGTGATAACATTAATTCTATTAACATCTTTAAAATGAATGTTTACTTTCCTACTTGGACACCATCTAAGAGCAAATTATATCAAATAATGTTGGAGAAAGGTTCAATTATCCCTCAAGAAACTTAAATTCTTTGTAAAGTTGTGGGATGTTCTAGGGTCCTTTTTGTTTGTTTTTGGGGGGCCATATGCAGGGATATGTTCAGGGCTTTCTCCTTGTTGCACTCGGGGATCACACCTGGTGAGGCTTGGACCATATGGGATGCCGGATTGAAACCTGGGGCAAACACAGCTTGGAGACCTCATAGAACTTATCCAAGGCCGCTGTATTGTTAAGAACTATGTTAGTATGCTAGAACCACCATAACAAAACACCACACACTGGGGGCGGAGGGAGTGGGGGGAAGGGCCTGAAAAAGGAGAAATTCGCTTTCTCTCTGTTCTGAAAGCTGGGAGTTGAAAACCAAAGCGTTGGCATATTTGGTTCTCCTGGGGCATCTCTCCTTGACTTGTAGGTGGTCGCCTTCTCGATGAGCTCACATGTGACCTTCCTTCCATGGCTCCTCATGATCCCTTGAGTACCACCAGGGGTCGCATCTGAGTGCACAGTTGGAAAATCACTTCTAAGCACTGCTGGTGAGTGCTAATCTCCTTCCTTTTGTGTCTCTCTGTGCTATTATTCTCTTAGATGCCAGTCAGACTGGATAAGGTGCATGTGATAGTTTTGTTTTAATTGAAGTATATTGTCAAGGACTCTATTTAAATATAGTCAAATTTCTGATACCGCCATTCCGGTATCAGCACTTAAGTTTATAAATTTGGGGGCAGACACAAAGGCCTTAAGAGGGATCAAGTCTGCTTTCAATCTCAGACCTGAACTTTCAACCCTTGTCTTCTTTGCAAGATCCCATGGGTACTTTCTCCTCAGACTCAAGCAAAACTTGTGTGCATTTGACTTCTGTGAAACAGCAAGTTTTCTGAAGATCTGCCATAAATATTTTTGTGGAAAACTACCCCAGACATTTAGTCAGGAGTTCTGAATCTGCCATGATTCTGTGTAGGGTGATGAACCAAGGGGAATAAATCATAGTTACTCTAAGCTTTGCATGGAGAATTGGGAGGGAGGGAGCTGGACCTCACCAGCAGTGCTTAGAAGCGATTTTCCAACTGTGAACTCAGGTGTGACCCCTGGTGGTGCTCAAG
Source organism: Sorex palustris (assembly GCA_028565675.1). Taxonomy (NCBI): domain Eukaryota; kingdom Metazoa; phylum Chordata; class Mammalia; order Eulipotyphla; family Soricidae; genus Sorex; species Sorex palustris. The sequence goes on along the minus strand of JAOXYA010065721.1, from coordinate 6,842 downwards.
GGACCATAAGGAGTGCTGTGGATTCAGCGGTGCAGCTGCTTCAGTCTCATGTGATACAAGTGCTGGCCTTCACCATCTCTATGGGCTGGGAATGAATAATTTTCTGTAATCTTTCACCTTCTCCACCCCTGTCATACATTTGTAGAAAAAGAGCACTGTAGCACTGCCCTCCCGTTGTTCATCGATTTGCTCTAGCGGGCACCAATAATGTCTCTATCGTGAGGCTTGTTGTTACTGTGTTTGGCATATCGAATACACCATGGGGAGCTTGCCAGGCTCTGTCGTGTGGGCAGGATACTCTTGGTAGCTTGCTGGGCTCTCCGAGGGGGGCGGAGGAATCGAACCCGGGTTGGCCACGTACAAGGCAAAGGCCCCACCCACTGTACTATCGCTCCAGCTCTATGGAGAAAAATATACCTTGATAGAAAAATATACCTTGATTTCCACTTTGAGGCTGAGCTGATAGAAAGTGACCAGGGCGAGTTTGCTGGCACCCCTCCGAGCTTTGGAGTGAAGCTAGATATTCAGGTATTAGAACTTCAGGGGAAGGCCTACGAATACCCCTTCTTTCCTAACGCCTGTTCTCTGGTCTGGAGGAAATGATAATCAATAGCATGCCCTTCTGGCTTGGAGGAACACATTTTTGTGCATGTGTAGTGAGCCACACCCAGCCGTACTCAGGGCATACTCCGGGCTCTGTGCTCAGGGATCACTCCTAGAAGTGCTTGGGGGACAAAATGGGGGCAGCCACATCCAAGGCAAGCACCCTTACCCCCTTTACTATCTCTCTAACCGCCTCGAGAAACAAACGCTTTATTTTGGTGGTTTTGTTTCATGGCCATACTCAGCTGTGCTCAGGAATCACTCCCGGCAGTGCTCAGGGGATGAGACCGGGGGAGACCCCATGCCAGGCAAGCATTTCCCCATCTGCACTGTCTTTCTGGCACCCTGAGGGAGCAAACTCCTGACCAAAGCTGAATTTCCTCCCATCAGTCGATAAGGAGGTTTTGGAATGCACACTACACCCTCTGTAAGGGCCTGGTGACACAAAAGGCCTGAAGCATCCTAGAGTCTTTCTAAGATCGCAGTTGGCCACATTCTCCCCCAGGGAGCCAGGAATCTGGCATGCAAGGAAGCCTTGCTTTGGGGCACGTGCTACCTGGAAGTGCGCCTTAAGCTTCATTTGGAGTCAGATTAAAGTTCTAGGAATTTACACGTAAGAAAATCATTTGGATTCCTGGGTTCATTTGTAACTAGTTAAGATTTGACTTGACTTGGGTGTTAGGATGACAACTACAGGTTGAAGGAATGGAAAACCCCGGGATGTGGAATATCCTATATCCAAATCAGTGTGGACATGGAGAAGGTGAACGGACCAATAATCAGGAGTCCAAAACTGATACATATTATTGTCTCTTATTAGTGAAGTTGGCCCGGGCCACTAAATCCCACTGAGCCCCATCATAAATACAGACAATAATGTGTTCTAGACAATGTGCCCTTTCAGAGGCGAGCTTAGTTTAAGAATCAAATAAAATCATCTGAAGAAAGGTATTTTAGATTCAGAAAATAGTATACATATATAATCTATTCTTGTTTTTAAATAATATCTCTCCTTATTGCAGTTTCCTGCACAGATTTTTAGTTATTTTTACACTGCTTTACTTTTTTTTTTCTGGGGGATGGGTTTGACCACACCCGGAAATGCTCAGGGGTTACTCCTACTTTTGAGCCCAGGAATTATTCCTAGCAGACTCAGAGGAACATACGGGGATGCCAGAAATAGAAACCAGGTTAGCCAGGTGCAAGGCAAGCACCCTATCCACAGTATTCTGTGGCTCCCAAATTTACGTGTACATATATATATTTATTTTTGCTAGACTTTTAAGTTTGATGAAGGCGGAAACTACATTGAATCTTTGAAATAACTATCTCCCAAATACTTGATAGTTCTCTAAAAATAAATAAAAATATTCACTACAAATTTCCCAAAGAAATGAGGTGTGGATACAGGAACATATAAAGAAGTAAAGGCCAGGATACTAGACCTTTCTAAAGGCCAGAAATTCATACTTGCTTATGAACTTCTCCAAATTCAGCACTGTTAGTTGGGTTTCTGTTTTGGTTCAGAACCAGATTCCTGCCCCTTCAATATCCAAACTCATGCCAGTTGAGCTGCTGTCATTTGAAGTGAGTTGTCTGAACTCACAGCCAAAGAAAAAGGGTACATGGATTTTTTTTTTTTGCTTTTTGGGTCACACCTGGCAACGCACAGGGCTTACTCCTGGCTCTGCACTCGGGAATCACTCCTGGCAGTGCTCAGGGGAGCATATGGGATGCTGGGAATCAAACCTGGGTCGGCCGCGTGCAAGGCAAACGCCCTACCCGCTGTGCTATCGCTCCAGCCCCTCCATTATTCTTTATCCCCGCTTCCTTTCACTGCCGCTGTGGCGGTACCGCGGACCACATACATGCCTGGGTGAAATACTTGCACATTGTTATTAATGCATGTTGCTCTCCCAGGCTCAAACTTAATCCAGGCGCACACGTTAGGGTTGCAGTGTCCAGTAGGGTGCGCTGCAGCGCTCACCCGAGGTCTCTTCCTGGTGGTGGCTGGGGCTTTGTGGGGGGCTGTCCTCACATCCTTTTCATGACGCTTCTAGTGCAGTTAGAAATCGTTCAGGGCACAAGGAATTGCAGACAGTAGCTGCCAGGGCAGGCTCATGTAGGATGCCAGGGATTTGAACTTGTGATCAAATGTCTGCAAGTCAGGTAGTCTCAGGCCCTGCTCCATTCCCTGGGGTCTTCTGCCATGGTCCAGTTCTCCCACCTACCCCCACCCCTTGCTCTTGCCCCCATACTGGGGAGCTGAACCCCTCAGACTGGGAGCTCTTGCTGTTCACCAGCGCTGCTGGGGATGAGGTAAGTAGCCACTATCTACCAGCTCTCAGGCCAGAAGTGGAGGAGGAAAAAAAAAATGAGCACTAAATTTTTATGTTGATTATATGCTGAAATAACATTTTGCATATATTGCAATAAACAAAATATATTGCTAGAATTAATCTCACTTGTGTCTTTTCATATGTAGCTGTAAGCATTATTAAACTGCACATGTGGCTCATAATATCACTTTTGAAGGGGGAGGTTTGGACCACAGCTGGTAGTACTCAAAGCTTAGTCCTGACTCTGCACTCAGGAATCACTCCTGACCGGCTAGGGGACCATACGGAGTGCTGGGATCAAATCCTGGTCAGCCACATGCAGGACAAGCTTCCTATCTATTGTATTGTTGCTCCAGCCCCTATATTCCTATATTTCATTTATTTTAAGGATCTCTCTCTCTCTCTCTCTGTTTTGTTTTGTTCCAAGGTTACTCCTGGTGGTACAGGGGGACCATATGGGATACCATATGGGATCGAACTCTGGTCAACTGTGTGCAAGGCAAGTGTTCTACCCACTGTACTATTTTTCCAGTCCCAGTTATTTTAAGAGTGGTGCAGGATTGCGCTCAGGAATGGAGGCGGGGCTTGTCCGCTGAGCCCCATCATCTGTCAAGAAGCTCAGTCTCAAGCACCATAATTTTTCTTGCTTTGGGGCATTTGGGGGAGTTGGGGACACACATGGCAGTGCTCAAGGGCTATGCCTGGCTGGCCCTTTGCTCAGGAGTGACCCCTGGCAGTGCTTGGGGAACCAGGAATCAAGCTGGACTTGGCTGCGTGCAAGACAAGCGCTTTAATTCCTGTGCTATTTCTCTGGTTTGTGTGGTTTTTTGTTTCATTTGGAGGTTTTGGGAGGGGATTTGGGCCACACCTGGCAGTGTTCAGAGATCAGTCCTGGAGCCAGAGCGATAGTGAAGCTGGAAGGGCACTTGCTCTGCACGCAGCTGACTCCATGTAAGCCCCCAAGTCCTGCCAGGAGTGATCCCTGAGTGCCGAGCCAGGAGTCAGCCAAAGCACAGTTTTCTGTGACCCCCTAAAAACAGCAAGAAAGGACCATTGTCCTGGCTGTGCTTGAGGGACCATATGCGGTGCTGGGAACGGTGCAGAGGAGGGACAGGCAAGGCAAGCCCTGACCCGTGTACTTTCTCTCCAGCCCCAGGCCCATGGGGTTGTTTGTCTGGTTTTTGGCCACGCCTAGCAGTGCGCAGAGGGGAATACTCCCAGGCTAGTGCTCACTCCTGCCAGGCTTGGGGGACCGTGCAGAGAGCTATGGGCTCTCACTGGCTAAGCAAGAGCTCCAGTTCTTTTTTTTTTTTAAATTTTTATTAGTGAAACACCATGAGGCGCAGCTGTAGACTTACAAATTGTTTGTGTTGTGGTTCAGTTATACAATGATTGAGTACCCATCCCTCCACCAGTGCCCATTCTCCACCACCACTGATCCTAGTATCCCTCCCACCCCCCACCCACTCCCATCCCACCCTGCCTCTGTGGCAGGGCAGTCCCTTTTGTTCTCTCTCCCTTTTGGGTGCTGTGGTTTGCAAAAGAGGCATTGAGTGGCAATCATGTTCGGACTATAGTCTGCTCTCAGCACGCATCTCCCAACCTGGGAGGGTCCTCCCAACACCCTTTACTTGGTAAAGATATTAAGAGTATCCAGGTAGGAAAGATCTCAAGTTCTCTGCACCTTTTCTCCAGGAGCCTCTCAGGCATCCCGGTTTCTTTGTTCTTCTTTTTTTGTGTTTTTTTAGAATATGCCAGCTGTGCTCAGGAATTACTCCTGGTGGGTTTGGGGAACCATCTGGAATGCCGAGGATCGAATCCGCATCAAGTGCATGCAAGGCAGGGGCCCTCCCAGCTGGACTATCGCTACAGCTCCTCTCTCGTTTTTGCAGTGCCAGGTTGGAAACCCGGGTTCCTGTTTGTAAGGTCCACGCCTTTTGATTTTGCTTTTGGGCAACTCCAGTTTGATTCCTGGTGCTTGATACCCAAGTGCTGCCAGGGAGCACTTTGTGAGCACAAGGCCAGGAGGAGTAGCCCTTAAGCACCGCCATATGTGGGCCCAACTCTTCCCCAAAACAAAACCCCAAACACCCAGCATACAACAGACTCCATTCCAGGCAGATCTGTGAACTGAAATTCTTGGGAAGAAGTTGTTGGTCCACAGGTCAGTTATGCTGTATGCTCGGATTGAGGCGGTGATACTCAAGGATCACTCCCATGGTCTCAGGGAACCACACGGGGTACTGGGAATTGAACCTGGGTCAGCCACATGCAAACAAAGTGCCCCGCCTGCTGTACTTTGGTTCCAGCCCAAAACATTTTTTTGTTTGTTTTGCAATACCAGGCTGGAGCGATAGCACAGCGGGTAGGGCGTTTGCCTTGCATGTGGCTGACCCAGGTTCAATTCCTCCGTCCCTCTCGGAGAGCCTGGAAAGCTACCAAGAGTATCCCGCCCTCATGGCAAAGCCTGGCAAGCTCCCCGTGGCGTATTCAATATGCCAAAAACAGTAACAAGTCTCACAGTGGAGACGTTACTGGTGCCCACTCGAGCAAATTGATGAACAACAGGAAGACAGTGCTACAGTGCAATAACAGGTGCCAACCCAAGCTTCACATGTCAGATAGTCACGACCTGAATGTCACATCCTGGTCCCAGTTTCCACATGGGCTGTTCCTCTTCTTTTGGTGCTCCCTTCCCCTCCACCCAACACCCAACTCCAGATCCACCAGAGGCTCCCTTCAAGTGAACATCTTTATTTCCTCAGCAAATATTTGTCAAACACTCAGGATGCAGGCCAGAGAGAGTATAGCAGGTAGAACGCTGGCCTTACATCTGGCTAGCCCAGGTTCGATCCCTGGCATCCCCGATGGCCCCTAGCCCTGCCAGGAGTAATTCCCAAGTGCAGAGCCTGAGCACCATCGGGTTTCACCCAAAAACCAAAAACCAAAACACCCAGAGTACAACTGACCAATTCCCGGCAGATCTGCCCACAGACCTGTTATACTGTATGCTCAGATTGAGGTCCCAGTGGTCTCTGGCAATGCCTGGAGACATTCCTCGCTGTCACAATGGGGTACGAGGGGTGCCCTTAGCAACATGGATTGATGCTAACCTTCCAAGGAGATCCCCAGCCCCCAGGTCAGTAGAGCAGTGAGGTAAGCAGCCTTGTAGAGAGACTTAACGCTCTCTCAAGCATGAACTGAGTAACGCTGTGTTCCTAGGGTCCGGGGTGCAGCTGAGCGGTAAAGCACAGGCCTCACATGGGCATGGCCCAGGGCTTGAGTCCCCAACGTTCTAAAACGTTTCCCGGGGCAGATAGTACAGCGGGGAGGACGCTTGCCCTGCATGCAATCGACCCTGGTTCAATCTCCGGCACCCCATAGGGTCCCCTGAGCACTGCCAGGAGTGGTTCCTGAGGAGTGCAGAGCCAGGAGTAACTCCTGAGCATTGCTGGGTGTGGCCCAAAACAAAAAAAAAAAAAAGAAAAGAAAAAAAGGGGCAGACAAACAACCTGGGCCGGACAGTCTGCTTTGTTTTCATTGTGGGGGGGACACCTGCAGGTGCAGGTGGTGTCTAAGAGACTTCTCCTGACTCAGTGTGGGAGGGTCACATCTCGTGGTGCTCGGGGGACCGTGCAGGGCAGGGGGTCAAACCAGCACCTCCTGCACACAAAGCTCTCTCCTGTCTCTGGAAAATGTGATTTTTCTTTTTCTTTTTTTTTTTTTGTTTTGTTTTTGAGACCTCTTTACCGGATAAAACTGCATGGGTGGTCATGCGAGAGCGCCAGCTGGAGTGATAGCACAGCGGTAGGGCATTTTCCTGGCACGCAGCCAACATGGCCGACCCAAGTTCGATTCCTCCGCCCCTCTCGGAGAGCCCGGCAAGCTACCGAGAGTATT
>JAOXYA010065714.1:0-11744 GCA_028565675.1 Sorex palustris | reverse complement strand
TTGTATAATTGAAACCCAAGCACAAAATTTGGAAGTCTACAACTGTACCTCATGGTGTCTCACTAATAAAAATTTTTAAAAAATCACCAAAAAAAAGAAAAACTTCCTCCATGGATCCTCACTTGCTGAGGGCTGAAGGCCAGCCAGCCTGGGAATCCAGTGATTTTCTCGGGTGACCCCTTATCCTTGTACCCCCACCTACCTAACTCCAGCTAAGTCCAGTGTCTCCCTTGCTGGCCCTTCAAAGCCTGGTTTTGAATACAATTATCTCAGAGTTCAGGGCTATGGGGAGTTCCCAGTGCTGAGCCGTTGGGACTCCAGTGATAAGTGAAGCTGAGGGAGGCAGTTTCTGTAGAAAATGTAGCAGTTCAGACAATGAGGCTTTCAGAAAGAATAGAGTCCCGGGCCGAGCCTGTTCGGGCCGTCTCTGTTGCTGTTCTTTCTTTCTGGGCCAATGACCTCGCCTTGGTGTGCCTGGGGTTGAACTGGAGCGGGGGTTCCGGGCTGGGGTTCTGGGCTGGGGTTCCGGGATGAGGCTCAGGGGTGGTGGGGTGAGGCCAACTGGGTGGGGGACTGATTCAAGCTCCCTGGAGATGGGGCAGAGCCAGAGCCTTGGTCCCCCAGGCTGCCCCAGATTGGGGTACAGGGATGTACCTTAAAAGCATGAGCAGGGAAGCAGGTACCACCGCGTACACCAACCTCCGCTTGGGGCCGGCCAGGGGCTCAGGACAGGGGACACTTTCTCCCCGCAGAGTAGCCATGTCTAAGCATAAATTCCAGCAAAGACCCCCGAGGGGAAAACAGAGCCCTCCTCTCAGTGGATAAGAGATTCCCATACAAACAGTGTGTGTGTGTGTGTGTGTATGTGTGTGTGTGTGTGTGTGTGTGTATACGTGTGCAAAGTGCCAGTTTGGTGCATATGGAGAATTTGGGGGGCTGTTTCTGGAGACACGCTCTAAGGGCTGGACACATGCAGAAGGCCAGGTCTGGCCCCCTCACTGCTTGGTCCCCAGAGCACACCCCCCACCCAACCCCCACCATCAAGTGACCTTCCAGCATGTAATGGGGTGTAGCTCAAGCACTGTGGCTGCAGCCCAGAAGCAAATCCCAAAATCCCTGAAATGCATCAAACCAATTTGGGTGGGGTGGACAGGGTCTATCGGAGGAAGCCCCGCCCTACTGGACCCGGCCCCGTGGGGACATACAAGCCAGGCCACTTGGGGGCCTTGGTATATTCTCTGCTACTCCTTAGAAACAATTTTCTCTTTCCTCGGGGGCTTGGCCTGCGGGACTCCCAGGCAGTGGGGCAGTGGGTGTTCCAGGGAACACGCTTCCCTCCGTGTCCCTGTTTGTCCACTCACTGCTCTTGCAAGAGAGGAGACCGGTTTCATGGGGAAGGTGAGCCTTCAACTGGCCAGCGCAGCCGGGAGTGGCTCTTGGGACCTCGAGTCCATGGTGGAGGGAGGGGGTGCTGTCCCCCAACTCTGAGCCCGAGGGGCGCCCCAAGGATGCACGTGTGCGTGTGCGTGTGTGTGCGTGTGCGTGTGCGTGTGCGTGTGCGTGTGTGTGTGTGTGTTGGTGATGGGGGGGGTCCACCCTGGAGACCTTTGGCAGTGCCCACACGCCCCCTGGCGGCCTCCCAGCGCGCTGCAGCGGGCGGACGCCTGCTTCCAGCCGCCGGTGCGTTTCCGCGGCGTTCTCGGGGCGTGACTCACGCAGGTTTGCAGCCAGCCCCCGAGGGGGTGGGGACCCGCCGGCGCTATAAAGACGGGCGCCTCGCAGCGCCCTGCACGCGGCGTCGGCGGGAGCAGCTCGAGTCGTGGGCGCAGCAGAGCGGTGAGGGGTCCGTAGAGCCCCCCCTCCCGGGGCCCGGGGCAGCGGGCGGTGGTGGCCTCCGGGCAGGGACCTTGCACCGTCGCGGCTCTGGCGACGGGGCAGCCGGGGTGAACGCTGCAGGGAGCCAGGGCTCTGCCTGCCGCCTCCCGGGCTCCCCCCACCCCGGGCTCTGGGGGGTGCAAACGGAGCAGGTGCAATGAACGCGGGTCCTTTGTAGGGAGGCGGCCGGGGCAGCGCGACTGAGGCGCGGGGGCAGGTGTGCAAATAACGCGGGTTCTTTGCAGAGACGCGACGACCACCGTGCTCGGGATAACGGCGGAGGGGTGGGGGTAGTGATGGAGCATTGAAGGGTGCAGCCTTGCTGGCTGCAGGGCAGGTGTGCAAATAACGCGGGTCCTGGGCCGGGAGGCGGCCGGGGCAGCGCGGCTGGGGAGTGTGGGGTGTGCTGGCAGGGCAGGTGCACCTCGCCCTGAGTCATCCTGCTCACCTCCTCCCGGCCTTTCTCTCAGTGTCAGGTTCCGACTGAGTCCGGTCGCAGCCGCTCCACCCTCTCCTGCACTTCTGAAAGCCCGCGAGGGTCCCCCCCAGGAGGAGAGTTGGTCCCTGGGTCCCCGCCGCGCTAGCTAGCCTGGACATGTCATTCAGCCTCTGGCCTTTCCCCGGGCGGTTTCCCAGAACTCAGCTGGCCCCAAAGTTCAGTGGCTAATAAGGCTCCTCATTGAAAGGAGTGTGGAAGCCTCATGGCCTCCCCGAGCAGCTGATGAAAAAAAAAAACACAACGGGGAGGGGATGGGAGAGAGGGAATAGGGGGTAAGATGCCTGCTGGCGCCCCTCCCTGGCACCCCACAGCGTCCCCTGGGCACCACCAGCAGTGACCCCTGAGCTCAGAGGCAGGAGCAGCCCCTGAGCAGTGCCGGGTGTGGCCCCTGCCCAACCCCCCTCCCATAAAAAGTAGCAAAGAGGGCGGTCATGTGGCCCCGGTGCTGTGACCCAGTCTGGAGGGAGGCAGGGGTCTGGTTCCCTGGCTCTGCAAACACAGAGAGAAGTGAGGAATGGGAGTAAGTGCAGTGCCGAAAGGATGCTCGTGGAGGTTCAAGATAGCCAGGGGGTAAAGATGGAGCGTCTAAGCGGTCCGCCTTGTAGGCTGCACAGCACTGCAAAAAGTGTGTGCTTTGGGTCCCGGTTTCCTTCCCCAGTGTGGTCCCCTAAGCACTGCCAGGAGCCACCCCGAGCTCTGAGCAGAGAGCAGCCCTGCCGCACATTCAGGGATGATCCTCCCCCAGGTTGGCGTGCTCCCCGCCCCGCCCCCCAGGTGTAGTCTGTCCCGCCCCAAAGAAAGTAAATCAATCAAGCTATGTTGACAGCTGCAGGTGGGGAAGGCTGTTCGATGCTGAGGACGGGAAGGATCTGATTTATGGACTTGCAGCAAAAATGGAAGCCGGGGGGGGGGGGGGGGGGCGGAAAGATGGTGCAGTGGGCAGGGAGCTGACTGCGTTTCAACCTGCTCCCCCAAGCACTGGCAGGAGCGACCCCTGAGTAGCAGAGCCAGGAGTAAGGCCTGAGCACCACCAGGTGTGGCCCCCAAACCAAAAAACAACCCCCCCCCCAATAGGAGGAGACAGGAGTACTTTGCGCCCTGGCCTTGGGGCTGTTGACCGCAGGTCCGGCTGCTTGTCACTGGCCTTTGCTTTAGGTGGGGACGGGCCCCAGTGCCCAGCTCAGACCTCCGGGCTCCATATCCTGCCGCTGGGCTCACTGGGGCTCCCTCCGCCTGCTCAGGCACTAGCTGCGGTGGCAGGGGGAGGGCCTTGGCACGGCTCCTGGGCACTTGGCAGCCGGGCGCCGGGGGACGAGTGTCGGCGTCCTTGGACCAGCCTCTCGCCTGCCCGCCAGCCTGGTCGAAAGGCAGGCTTGGAACAGGAGTCAGCAGACACCAGCTCCCGTGACTCATCGCCAGCGATGGTGCTGCCTCTGTCCCTCGTTCCTGTGTCCCTCGGTCCCTTCCAAGCCTGCCACCCCCACAGACACTCCCCGCCATGGCCGCCAATGCAGTGCAGCGCAGGTTCCCAGAAGTGAGGGCTTGATGTGGCTCCCTTGAGACCATGGTAGCCCATGGGCCAGCTAGACTACTTGAGCGGGTGGGGGGAGGGGCTGGGGTCCCGGGGAGAGACCTGCAAGCCCTGAGGCTCTGGGTTCGCCAGCCCGAGGTGGAGCCATGGATGTCCACCAGGGAGCACTGGGCCCTGTGCTGGGCCTATGTGGGCGGCACTGAGGTGTTTCTCCCTCGCCGGCCAGACAGGGCTCGGAGGGGCACCAGCAGAAAGGGGTTCCCCTCTGCCCCCAGGGAACTGGTGGGGGAGCAGACCAAGCGGGGAGGGGCGTCTTTTGTGCAACTTCTGGGAAAGGACCGTTGTGTAAGACTTGGGCAGCGGCCTGGTCCCTGTGCCCGGGGCAGCAGCCTTGACAGGCCCCCAGGGGCTTGGCGTCGGGACCAAGCCCCGAGCAGGGGTGCATGTCCTCCTAGAGGGAGCACTCACCCCCTGACTCCTCATTGGAGTCTCAGGGTCAGGCCCTGTGAGAAAGAAGGCTTCAGGGTTGGCTGGGAGGGATGGTGCTCCTCAGGGGGGGTCAGGAAGGAAGAGGAGAAGGAGGAGGGGCAAGAAGGGGAGAGGAGAGGAGAGGAGAGGAGAGGAGGAGAGGAGAGGGGAGGGGAGGGGAGGGGAGGGAAGGAAGGGGAGAGGGAGAGGAGAGAGAGAAAGAGAGGGAAGAGGAGAGAAAGGAGAGAGAAAGACGGAGAGAGGAGACAGGAAGAGAGAGAGGATAAGAGAGAGAGAGAGAGAGATCCTTGTGTCTGGTGCAAATCTAGTTCAGAGACCCAGGGAAGAGGAAGAATAAAAAGTGACACTCTCTTAAGGTTGGTTAGTAGATGGTAGCGCCTAGGCCAAAAGTCTCAGTTCCTCTTGTCGCCACTGAAATGTCAACGTGAATCTTTTCTTTAAATTTTTCTATTTTATAAGGTGGCTCGCAATATTTGATTACAGTTAATATTCAAACACCAGTCCTACTACCGTCATGCCTCTTCCCGCCACCAAATTTGGGATGCTTCCATCCTAAGCCCAAAACCCTCTCCCAAAGCACAACCGAAACAATATATTCATTCTGTATTGTCTGTTATGGAACACTCCTGGAAATGCTGCAGAAAAGTATCCATAGAGGAAACAGTGTGAGGATTTAGTGATATCCTAAAGAATGTCTTAATGTTCTCTTCCAAAATAGATCAACGGGAATCTTGAGGGAAGGAAATGCGACGATCGGGTCTGGGTTTCAAAGCCGAGACTCCGGCAGCAACAGGAGACTGGGGATGAATGAAGCCGTTAGAAACCCTTTTAGGAGTTCCTGGGGTGGCCCAGGTGAGAGAAGATGAGAAGTAACTGCAGTGGGAATGGAAAGACAGATACAGAATGCAGACACTGCATCGGGAAACGTGACAGGCCTTGATGACTGATTGAGAGTGAAGCCTTCGAAACAAAGGTTGGAAGTCGCGGGCTGGAAGGAAGCGGCTGCTAGCACTCCCAAGAAGGCCACCGCTTTAATTGCTGAAGCTAATGTCATTACAAAGCTCTGCCACTCTTGGTTTGCTACATGAGCCCCCACTTCCAAAGCCTCGTCATCGACATTTTCCACCAAATGAGATTAGGGAGGCTTCTGGTGCTGTTTTCAGATTGTATTCATACTTCCAAAATCAGCACATCTGCTGGTTTAAAATAGGGCATTTCAGAAGAGATGTTTTTCTCAATTACTGTTATTACTTTCAAATATGCCAATAACAGAACAGTACAAACAGCACTCCCAGGAGAGGGACATGCAGGACTGAAGACAAGCCCTCTTCTGCAGCGTTTGGGGATAGAGGGCTTCTGCCCCTCTCCAAGGTGGTCACAGTACTTCCACCACAATTACCAGGAGTCTGAGTTACCTTGTGGTCAGGGGAATGGCAACAAAGCCACCTTTGATTGGGACTGATGCTTAGGTAGAAAAATGCCAGAGATTTCTCCGCTTACATAATTGCTGCAGTGTAGTCTTTACAAAAGAAATCACAAGTTGCCAAGAATTTTACATAGTATTTGCTAAAAAAATGAGGAAATACCCTATGATTAAGTCCAGCAGTGTTATGCCATCATAAATACACTTGGACCCACCCAAGTATTTCAACTGCTAGAAATCTTCTAATAGCAGCCCTGTTGATGGCTGCAGAAAATCAGTCCCATGTCAGCATCTGTGTTACGGAATGAAGGAGGAGTTTCATGTTTGAAGCAAGAAAGCACTGTGGTGGCTGAAGCGATAGCACAGTGGGTAGGGTGTTTGCCTTGCACACGGATGACCCAGGTTCAATTCTCAGCATCCCATGTGGTCCCCTGAGCACTGCCAGGAGTAATTACTGAGTGCATGAACAAGGAGTAACCCCTGTGCATCGCTGGGTGTGACCCAAAATGTAAAAAAAAAGAAAAAAGATTTAAAAATTTTAAAAAAAAAGAAAACTGTATCCCAACACAGCTGATGTCTCTCTCACTAACCCTCCTCTCAGTGTCTCTAAGCACTTACACTCTCTGGCTCCTGTCTGACTGAAATTTTGTGAGGCGAGGACATGTGTCTGAACAGTGTACATAATGTTCAGACACGATTAATAGAAGTCTATGAAAAGTTCTGAATCTCAGGGGCTGCAAGATAGTATAGCAGTTAAGGCACATGCCTGGCATGCACCCAGAGGTCCCGAATCTCCTGAGAATCCTGAAAAGTTCAGACCCTCAGACTCCTTCCCAGACCAAGATTAGAATCCACAATTTTGGTCTTTGCTTTGATAGCTTGATCCATGGATTGCTCTATAAAAATTGTATGTTAATGGTAAGGTGATACTTTGATATAAACATCAATATCAACATTATGAAACGATTTCTTGATCAAACTAATTATGATACTCATCTTCTCACACTGTTGAATAGTATTTTTGTGTGTGGTGATGAACACACTTGAGCACAACGCTCAATAGACTTCCGTTATCTAGTGCAGTATTATTAAACATAGTCATCACAGTGTAATACCAATCCTGTGTCAGTGAAATTTTGTATTCTTCGACCAACATTTTACCATTTCCCCCACTTCTAGCCCTAGACTCCTCTATTCCACTCTGCTACTTGGAGCTCAACATTCTCTGGTTCCACCAAGGAAAATATGACATATACATAGATATTATATAAACCATATTTTCTTATTTCAGTTAGCCATCCACATTTCAAACATGATGCTTCTGTGTCTTGGTGGTGAGGAATGAATGCGGCGATACACAGAGGGCTGAGACAGCTCTCTGAGACCCTGTTTTCAGTTCCTTTGGATACATTCCTAATAGCAGAATAGTTAGGTCAATGATGGTTCTATTTTTAATTAAAAAACATTTCTTTTGCCTCCCAAGCAGTGCTCAGGAGGCCCAGGTGTCCCACTGGCACTTCTCAGCCAGCTGGGTCTCTGTGCAATGCCAAGACCTGAGGAATATTTGGTGCAGCTGAGGCCACGCTAGCCAGAAATATGGGAGTCTCACTGGAGACCATGCTGGGAGCCTACGACACTGCACCTGGCAGTACTCGGGGGACCACATGGTGCCAGGATGCAATAATTGGGCTGTGCACATGGTAGTCATGTGCCCCAACCATGATAATATCTCCCAACTCCTCTACTTTTAACTTCACAATGAAAATACAAACTGTTTTCCATAGCATCTGCAAAGTGGGGGTTACATGCCTTCCAGCAGTGTAGAAAGGTCCTCTTTCCTCTGTATTCTCTTGACATTTTAATAAGAGCCACCTACAACTTAACAAAGAACTACAACTTAACAAAGGATGTGAAGGACATCTCTATTGAAAACTATAAGCCACTACTGAAAGAAATAGAAGAAGATACAAGGAAATGTTCATGGGATGGAAGACTTGATATTATCAAAATGACCATCCTACTCCAAGTGTTCTAATCAATGAAACCCTTACCAAATCTGATAGTGTTTTATGTCTGCTTGGGGTCACACCTAGCAGAAATCAGGGTTTACTCCTGGCTCTGCACTCAAGGATCACTCCAGGTGGGCTCAGTGGATCGTTTGGGGTACCAGGAATCAAACTCAGGTCAGCCGCATGCAAGGCAAACACCTTACTCATGGTAGTATCTCTTGGATCCCCCAATTGCATTCTTTAAAGACTTAGAACAAACTCCACTAAAATTTGTATGAATCATAAATTTCCCTGAGTAGCCAGATATTCTAGGGGGAAAAAGATGAAAACAATTGCATCTCCTGACTTTAAATTGTATTATAAAGCTGTAGCAATCAAAATGGTGTGGTTTTATAACAAAGACAGACTTTCAGATCTGTGAAACAGAACACAAAGTACAGAGATAAGTCCTCGGTTCTATGAACAGTTAATTTATGACAAAAGCGCTGAGAGCAAGAAGTGGAGCAAGAAAAGTCTCTTCAATAATAGTATTGGAGGGCTGGGAGCCATAGCACAGCAGGTAGGGCATTTGCCTTGCATGTGGCCAACCCAGGTTCGATTCCCAGCATTTCATATGGTCCCTGAGCACTGCCAGGAGTAATTCCTGAGTGTCAAACCAGGAGTTACCCCTGAGCATCGCCGGGTGTGACCCCCCTAAAAAGAAAAGAAAGTCCATCTCTGGGGCTGGAGCCATAGCACAGCGGGTAGGGTGGTTGCCTTGTACACGGTGGACCCGGGTTTGATCCCCAGCATCCCATATGGTCCCCTGAGCACCTCCAGGAGTGATTCCTGAGTGCATGAGCCAGGAGTTGCCCCTGTGCATTGCCAGGTGTGACCCAAAAGCAAAAAAAAACCCAAAAATAAGAGTATTGGCAAAACTGCACGGGCACATGCAAAACCATTAACATTAGATTACAAACCTGAGATTATCAGGAAGTGGAGGGAGAGAGAAGTGGTGAATGAAGAGGTGGGTTAAAAGTAACATAAGGAAAGCAGTGGAGGATCTTGGGCACTTTGATGGTGATGGGTGCAGTAGCTGTACATAAAAGCCTTACACGTTTACTCTGTTGTAATCATGTTATCGAAAGTACAGCAACAACAACAACAACAGTGATAATAAATAATTTTATTCAAGACATACATTTTTTAAAAATTTGCATAAAATTTGTCATCACATTTTTCTTACTGAAGTGTTATCTGTAAAAATTTGCCAGCGTAATTTAAACTGATCAAATTTTGTTTTATAGAAAACAAATAAAAGTCATTCCAACAGAAACGAAGTGCTAGCTCCTTGTTGCTTTAATTTGCACTTCTTGGATGACTATTGATGGGGAGCAGCTTTTCTCATCTTATTTAACTTATATTATTTCTCTTACATTATCAATATATTAAGAATAATATACCATTATACTATTCATCTTATATTATTTGTCTTTTCTTGTATTATGGCTATTTGTTTCTTAAATTTATTAATTAAATCACCATGAGGTACAGTTAGAAAGTTGTTCATGACTGGGTTTCAGTTGTACAATATTTCAACACCTGTCCCTTCACTAGCATACATTTCTCAACACTAATCTCAGTTCCTCTTAAAATGCCACCCCATCACCTCTATGGCTTGCACTTTTCTATATCTTTCTCTTTCTCTTTCTTCTTTTTGGCATTATGGTTTGAAATACAAATACTGAAAGGTTATCATGTATATCCCTCTACCTACTTTCAGCACTCAGTTTTTGTGCAGAGTAATCATTTCCAACTATTATTGTCATAGAGGTTCCTTCTCTATTATATCTGCTCCTCCCTTTCCCTGGTCCCTGTTTTTTTTCTGTCCTTGGATATTAGTTTTATACTACATATATATATATATATATATATATATATATCACAAATTCCAGGTCTGTCCCTCTACTTCTAACTCATTTCATTCAGCATGATACTATCCATTTATAAGCAAAACAAACACAAAAACAAACAAAAAAACTCCTAGAAACAATAGATTTTATAGTAAAGTGGCAGGTCACAAAAATCAATATGTAAAAGTCCATGGTTTTTCTATATACAAATAATGAAAGAGAAGAAAGAGATATTTTTTAAAATTCCTGTTGACAATGGTGTCTCAGAAAATTGATTACCTTAAATATAGAGGTGAAGGACCTATACAAAGAAAACCACAAAATGCTACTTCAAGAAATTAAAGAGGACACAAGGAAATGGAAACACATCCCCTGCTAATGAATTGGAAGAATTAACATTGTCAAAATGGCTATGCTCCCCAAAGCATTATACAGAGTCAATGCAGTCCCATAGGGATATCCATGACATTTTTACATGGATATATAATAAATAGATCAAACACTTCTGAAATTCATATGGAACAATAAATGCCACGAATAGTTAAAACAATTGTTAAGAAAAGAAGGTGGAAGACATCAAACTTCCCCAGCTGTAAAGTGTATTACAGAGTGGTAATAATTAAAACAGCATGGTATTGGAATAAAGCCAGACCTGCAAACCAATGGAACAGAGTTGAATATCCTGAGACAGACCCTCAAATATATGATCACTAAATCTTTGATAAAGGAACAAGAACTATGAAATGGAGCAAGGAAAGCCTTTTCAACAAGTGATGCTGGGAAAACTGGGCAGCTACATGCAAAAAAAAAGAAAAAAATTAACTCAGACATGTTTCTAATGCCTGAAACAAAAGTCAGATAAAAATGGATTAAAGACCTCAATATCAGACCTGAAACCATAAGGTACATGGAGGAAAACGTAAGCAGAACACAATATGACATTGAAACTAAAGGCATCTTCAAAGATGAAACACCACTGACCAAGCAAGTGGAGGCGAAGATAAACAAACATGAAACTAAGAAGCTTCTGCACCTCAATAAATAAATAAATAAATAAGGTGACCAAGGTATATAGACAGCCCACTGAATGGGAAATATCATTTAACCAATAGTCATTAGATAAGGGGTTAATATCCAAGATACATAAGGCACTGGCAGAACTTTACAAGAAAAAAATTTAACCCCATCAAAATTGGGAAGAAGAAATGAACAGAAACTTCCTCAAAGAAGAAACAGAAATGGCGAAAAGGCACATGAAAAAAATGCTCTATATCACTAATCATCAGGGAGATGCAAATCAAAACTACAATGAGATATCATCTCATACCATATAGACTGAACAACCAGTGTTGGTGTGGATGAAGGGAGAAAGGGACTCTTATCCATAGTTAGGGGAAATGCCTGCCTGCCCAGTCTTTTCAAAAGAAAACAATACAGACATTCCTAAAAAAAATAAATAAATAAAAACTTAAAAAAAAACCACTAGAAATTGAGCTCCCATTTGACCCATCAATACCACTTCTGGGATATACCCCGAGGGCTCAAAAACACAGCAGAAATCTCATTTGTGTTCATTGTAGCACTGTTCACAATATGAAGAATCTGGAAACAACCCAAGTGCCTGAGAACAGATGACTGAATAAAGAAATTATGGTACATCTACACAATGGAATACAACACAGCCACAAAGTTATAAAGTTTGCTTATGGCTGTTTATTTGTCTTCCTCCTTACCCCAGCACCTGCAGGGTAAGGAATGTATAAGGCCAAGGCATCATACAAGCAAGGCAAGGGTGCTTCTTCCGAGCTATCACCCCATTGCTTAACATTTTTTCTTGTGAAATATGTCTCCACAGGTCCTTACTCTATTTTGTGATTGTAGCCCAAACGTGAAAGCTTGTAACTATCTCACAGTGATTCATTAAAATAATTTTAAAAAGTTATGTAAATGGGACCCATGGCCTAGAATGGAATGAACAGGGTGACAGATTGTCTGAGTTCATCATGTCAACCAAGACCTTCCATGG
>JAOXYA010065698.1:0-11744 GCA_028565675.1 Sorex palustris | reverse complement strand
AGTAACAACAAAGTCTCCAATGGAGACGTTACTGGGCCCGCTCGAGCAAATCGACGATCAACGGGAGGGCCTTTACCGTTTACGAATATCAGGTAGAGTTCTTTGAAAAATAATTTTAATAATAGTCATAAAAATGCTTGTCTCTTTTGGAAGTCATTGACTTTCTGGAAGAGGACATAATAACTAAGGTTTGTGGATGTGACAGGTTTTAAAAAATAAAAAGTAATAAATGAAAAGTGATAAAACCATTAATACAATGTTATGCATTTCTCTGATATTTCTAATTGGCAGGAACCGTCTTAATGAGATAAAAAATGAACAGTTTCGATTATACAAATTAAAGATGATGGCAAAGATGAGAAAATACCTTTATTCCAGCAAGTGTAGGCGACAGTATGTATTACTTTTTTATTTCACCAGGTGACATGAATATATAGAAGGTGATTTGCTGTTGTTGTTTTGTTTTGGGGCCATCCTCGTGGTGTTCAGGGTTTACTCCAGGCTCTTTGCTCAAGGATCGCTCGTGGGGCTGGTTGGTCAGGGGACCCTGTGGGGTGCCAGGGACCATATGGGATGCCTGAGTCTGCTGCTTGCAAGGCACATGTCTTGCCTGCTGTACTATTGCTCCAGCCTCTACAGATGCTGATCTTTTAGGAGAAAAAAGTTTGTAAAACAGAAGTATTTAGGAGCAATATTTTGCTAATGTTAGGTATGTGCTGAAATTGTTTTTAAATACTGAAGCCAAATAATGAGATCTCAGGTGAATCAATTAATGATGATTTTATCTCATTATTTTCAGCAATGAATTTAACATACATGTTTTTGTTCTTTTATTTAATTTAAAATTTTCTCTTGGGTAGAATCATCTTGTCTCATTTTGAAGATAAACAACTACGAAAAGCCTCCTTGGGTATTATGGGAACTGAAAAATGCTGTGATAATTGCAGATCCAGGTAAAGATTGCTTTTTGCAAATAGATAATTCTGAATGCCTTTGTTTTCTTTTCGATAGATTTTAAATGATTTTTTGTTACCAGACATGTTTTGCAATTAAAAAACAATTGATTTCATTATTTAAGCAGAAGATGAAGGCAAAAAGTATTTTTGCTTTGTAAATAGCGATAGCACAGCAGTAGGTCATTTGCCTTGCACACAGCCAGCCTGTCTGAGCCAGGTTCAATTCCTCTGCCCCTCTTGGAGAGCCCGGCAAGCTATCTCGCCCGCACGGCAAAGCCTGGCAAGCTACCCGTGACGTATTCAATATGCCAAACACAGTAACAAGTCTCAAAATGGAGGTGTTTCTGGGCCCGCTCAAGCAAATCGATGAACAACGGGAGGATAGTGACAGTGACAGTGAAATAGATAAATGAATAAAATACTCAGATTAAGTCTAAAATTTTCAATAGCTATATTAAAATCATCTAAATCATCTAAAAAGTAAATCATCTAAAAAGCATTCTGTGTGAAGGCACAGATTGTTAAGTGATTTAAAATACACTTTAACTATATGTTGTACACAGTTTTTACGTTGTTCAAAAAAACTACAGATACAATTATGTAGGAAAGTTTAAAATAAAAAGGTAAAAACTACATGCCATGAAAACACTGATTAAATAAACCTGGAATTTTGGGGCCCTTGTGCACCTGGGCAGGAGGCCTGGTGCCTCCTTCTAGGTGTTCTTGGAGGTTGAATGTGAGGGTCTAGGAGTTAGTGCTGCTGACCCTGAGTGCCGGGAATTACCCAGCATACCTTGGTGGTGCTTGGGCCTCCAGAGCATTACGGGATGGTGAAAGGTTGATTTACCAACATGTGAATAGTTTTTTAGAGAAATCCATACACAGACGCACTCATGCACGTGAGCACACACACAGATGCAGTTGTGTAGATTGACAAACCTTGTTGGGGGAGAAGGCAGGAGTGACGGACAGGATTTCTGTGTATTCGTGGGTCACAATTTCTTGCTCTCCAGTAAACTTCAGTCATTTTAAAATAATGGACTCTTACCTCAAAAGATTATAGCATCAGGGCTGGAGTGATAGCACAGCGGGTATTTGCCTTGCACACAGCCAACCCGGGTTTGAATCCCAGCATCCCATATGGTCCACTGAGCACCGCCAGTGGAATTAATCAGGAGTAATTCCTGAGTACAGAGCCGGGAGTAACTCCTGTGCATCGCTGGGTGTGACCCAAAAAAGCAAAAAAAAAAAAAAAAAGGATTACAGCATCACGATGACTTCAGCATCATCGTTAGACCATATTCTGGGCCATAAAACAGTCCTTTAAGAAATTTTAAGTTATATTCATATAAAATATTTTTCTTCTTATTATAAAGAAATGAAATCAGAAACCAGTAACCAGAGAGAAAACAAAGTCCCAACACACAAATAGCTACTAAATAATCTAGTAAATCTCATGGTATATTAGAAAATATTTGAAACGGAATGAAATGAAAGTATGAAGTAAGTGGGGTTGAGTGGATGGATGAAATGAAATAAAATGAAAGTATGAAATAAGTGGGGTGTGTGGATTGGCAAGTTACTGAGAGGAAAATTTAGAAATTAATTGAAAAAATGCAAATAACAAAAGCTTTATACTTAACTGGGTTAACTGTGCTTGTGCGTGTCATAGATCTAGTAACAAGAGAAGCATTAACAGATAATCTCTTAACAGTGATGAATAGTTCTTTTTCTAAGGGGATAGAGTTGTTCTCAACACAAAATTAACATACCTTACAGATATATAAAACACAAATTGACAGACCACCTGAAAGGAATCAACAAATTCACCATGAATGTGGGAGAGTTTGTTGGAAGTTTTAGTTCATTGTAGATTAAACTACTAATTAGGGAGCTGTAGAAAAATTTTCTCAATTTTTCTCAAAATTTTCTCAACACGTACTATATAGAACTCTCTATGAGGCAATTAGAGCAGTGTATCTCTTTTTTTTTTTTTTTTGGTCACACCCAGCGATGCACAGGGGTTATTCCTGGCTCTGCACTCAGGAATTACTCCTGGCTGTGCTCAGGGGACCATATGGGATGCTGGGAATCGAACCCGGGTCGGCCGCGTGCAAGGCAAACGCCCTCCCCGCTGTGCTATCGCTCCAGCCCCAAGAAAATAAATGTTTAAAATAATAAAACTAATAAATAATTAAAAAATAATAAAGTGACAGGTGGCTCAGGGTCTATTCCCAGCACTGCTGGAAGGACCCCAGAGCACTGAGCACCTCTGCAGACTCTAGAGCGTTTTTATTTGGTTGTTTAATTTGGGGGCCACACCCAGCAGTGCTCACGGCTGACTCTAGGCTCTGTGCTCGGGAGTCAGCCCCAGGGTCCTGGTGGGGCTCAGAGGACCCTCTGGGATGCCGGGATACAGCCCTGACCTCTGCTGGAAGCAAGGTCCTACCTGGCCAGCCCCTATGTGGCGTCTTCAGTGGGGTACAGAGAGACCGAACCCCAGGCTCTGAGTGTCAGGCTTTTCTTCTGACGGGTTTCCTAGGACTCAGGAGCCAGAGCTGCTCCAGGAGAGAACTTAGGGGGCAGGAAGCAGGGGTGCTCCCAGGATGGGGCAAGGCAGGGGAGCTGGGAAGCCCCCACACTGCAGGAGTGCATCCATTCTTGCACTTGCACGCCCGCCCGCCAGATTTGGTTTGGTTTGGCTGAACCACCGGGCAGGCGGGCAGGCAGTGCTGGTTAAAAGTTAGCCCTGCCTGGGCCTCTGGGGAGGGGCCAAGAGCCTGGGAGGAGCCCCAGAAAGCAGACTGGATACACCCCAGGGGTGCTCAGGGGCACTTCCTTGCCCTTCCAGGCAGAGTCTGCAAGAACCAGCTCACAGAACCAGCCCAGTGCTCCCAGAGGCTGTGCACGGGAAAGAGGGGTGGGGGCCGGGGGGGGGGGGTAGGGGTTGGGCACTCTGCTGGGACACTGGGGGAGATAGAAGGATGACCCCTCTTTCTTTCTGTCCTTCTTTTTTGTCAGGAGGTGAGGTGGGGAGGGCACACCCAGCCGTGCTTAGGGCTTACTCCTGGCAGTGCTGGGGAGCCCTCTGGGGTGCCAGGGATCAAGCCCAGGCCAGCTGCTTACAAGTCAAACACCTTCCCCGCTGTCCTATGCGCTGGCCCCTCAAATTTGCTATTTTTACCTCATTCAAGTGCCCAGCAGAGAGAGGCCTGAAGTACACCCACAGAGTCTTCGGACTCTCCCCACCTCGTCTCCAGAACATTCCACTTCTCCCCCTTGGGAACTGTCCTAGGAAACGCACCCCTCCTTCCTTCCCCCAGCCCCTGTTCCCTCATCTGCTTCCTGTTTCTCCAGAGTGGGGTCCCCTAGGGACCTCCTAGGAGGAGGGTCCTCCAGGATGTGTCCTGGGGTGTCTGGTTCATGTCACCGAGTCTCTGTCCCTCAGGTCATGTTGTGGCAGGGGTCAGAATGTCCTTCCTCCTTAGAACAGACATTGTCCAAGGGTGGGGTGAATGCAGTGAGAGGCCCCTATCTCCCATGGACACTCATTTTGGGGAGACTTACCACTTGATTATGAGACTGTTCATGGGGGGCCTGAGTGACAGTACAGCCAATAGGGTGCTTGCCTTGCACACAGCCAACCTGAGTTCAGTCCTGGCACCCAAAGGGTCCCTGAGGCACAGCCAGAAATGTTTGCTGCGTACAGCGGTAAGAGGAAGCCCTGAACACCGCCAGGTATGGCCCGAGACAAAAAAACAACAAATAAAAACAAAAAGAAGTGGGACTGGAGCACAGCAGGTAGGGCATTTGCCTTGCATGTAGCTAACCCGGGTTCAATTCCCAACATCCCATATGGTCCCCTGAGCACTGCCAGAGTAATTCCTGAGTGCAGAGCCACGAGTAACCCCTGTGCATTGCTGGGTGGGACCCAAAAAGAAAAAATAGAAAACCAAAAAAGTACAGGGACACAGGGCATTTTACAACTTCTGGTACTATCTAGGACTCTACTTTTCTCTCCCTTCATTTTTTTGGGGGGGAAGGCACACCTAACAGTGCTCAAGGTTGACTTCTGGTTCTATGCTTAGGGGTCACCACTGTTAAGGGTTGGGGGAACATATGGGGTATAATCACCCTGCCTGCAGTACTATTTTTTGGGGGAGGCACGCTGGGCAGTGCTCAGGAGTAACTCCTTGCTCTGTGCTCAAGAATCACTCCTGGGGGCAAGAGCAATAGCACAGTGGGTAGGGCATTTGCCTTGCACACAGTTGACCAGGTTCAATTTCCAGCATCCCATAGGGTCCCCCTGAGCACCACCAGGGGTAATTCCTGATTACAGAGCCAGGAGTAACCCTGTGCATTGCCGGGTGTGACCCGAAAAGGAAAAAAAAAAAGAATCACTCCTAGTGGTGCTCAGGGGACTTTATGGTATGCCAGAGATCGAACCCGAACCCAGGTGGGCCCCACTGCAAGGCAAGCACCCTCCCCCTCTGTACTGTCATTCCAGCCTCTTTCCATCCTTCATTCTTTTTCTTTTTTCTTTTTGCCTTTGGTTCAAACCCAGCATACTCAGGGGTTGCTCCTGGCTCTGCTTTAGGAATTATTCCTGGCAGTGCTCGGGGGACCCTATGGGATGTCGGGGATGGAACCTGGGTCAGCTGCGTGCAAGGTAAATGCCCTCCCCACTGTCCTGTCACTCCGGTCCTCATTCTTCATTTCTTTTCCCTTCTTTTCTCTTCTCTTTCCTTCCCTTTCTCTCTTTTTTTTGTCACGTGGTTTAGGGTGTAGTGTGTGAGCAGAGAGCAGAATGAGGAAAAAGAGACAGACGGACCCCCAGAAGAGAGAGAGGCACCAGGCTGAGGCTCCAGGGTGAGTCAGGCCTTCAACTACAGATCCGGAGCAGCTACTGCAGAGGCCAGATGCCCCAAAAATTCATTCGACAGCAACTAAGAAAAACTTCAGGGGCAGCCAAAGAAAAAAACAGAAAGAAAAAGTGGGCCCATTTTGGGGGAGGGTGTTTGCCTCGCACGTGAGCTGACCCGGGTTCAATCCCCAGTCTGCCAGGAGTGATCCCTGAGTGCAGAGCCAGGAATCAGCCGAGTACTGCTGGGGTGGCCCAACACCCACCCCCAAACTATTAAGGGCTGTGAGGGAGATACTTTAGTGGGGAAGGCACTCGCCTTGCATGTGATTCATACCAGTTTGATCCCAGCACCCCATAGGATTCCCCCATGGCCCAGAGCACAGAGCCAGGAGTCAGCCTGAGTACCATTAGGTGTGGCAGCCCTGCAAAATGAAAAGAAACCAAAACCCAAAAGTGACAAGGGACAAAAACAACGAGGGGTGGGAACTCAGTAGGATGGGGCACAGGCTTTGCATGCAGCAGGCCCGGGCTTGATTGCCAGTGCCACCCCCTGAGCACAGAGTCAGGAGTAGCCCCTGAGGAACAAACAAAAAGGAGAGAGAGAGAGAGAGAGAGAGAGAGAGAGAGGCAGGGTGAGGGAGATACGGCCAAAGGGCAAAGGCACAAAACCCAGATCTAGCATCTGAGAGGCCTAAGCATATTTAATTGCTTTTTCCAATCTTCTTTGTTCTTAAAGCGGGTCCCTTTCTTTTTTATTTTGAATTGAATCACCATGTCACATGGGATGCAGTTACAAAGCTTTCACGATTGCGTTTCAACCATACAGTGTCCCAACGCCCATCCCTCCGCCAGTGCACCTTTCCCACCACTAGTGTCCCCCATATCCCTCCTGCCACACACACCGTTTTGTTTGCCAACGCTGCCAACCAGCCAACCCGGGTTTGATTCCTCCGCCCCTCTCAGAGATCCCTGCAAGCTACCGAGAGTATCTCACCCGCACAGCAGTGCCTGGCAAGCTCCCTGTGACAAATTCCATATGCCAAACACAGTAACAAGTGTCACAATGGAGACATTACTGGGCCCGCTCGAGCAAATCGATGAACAACGGGAGGACAGTGCGACAGTGCTTCCAACCTTATTTTTTATTTTTGTTTTTTTTTGGGGGGTCACACTCGGCAGTGCTCAGGGATCACTCCTGGACCTTATGGGCTGTCAGGGATCGAATCCGGGTCGGTTGCATGCAAGGTGAGCGCCCTCCCTGCTGAATCATTCATTGCTCCACCTGGAGGCCCTGATTCGACGGTTGCTTCCCCATACCCCCCCCCCCCCGCCACGTGTGGTCTTGAGTTGAAACACAGCACGTTGCTGGGCTCTGAGCCCTCAGCTCACACTGCCGGGCTGACAAGTCACACGCGTGGCCCCGAGCTCCATGCCTATAACATTTAGAAAAAGGTAATGATCTCTTCTATAAATGCATATAAATGTATAACCTTTTATGGAGGCCACACCCAGCTGTGGGGTGTATGGGGGCCTTGGGAGGCCTCCCACACCTTGGTCCGTGTCCTATCTCCTGGGACCTACTCCCTAGCCCAAACGTGGAGTTTTTCTCTTTCGGAGGAGAGACTACACCCAGCTGTGCTCGGGGGCTGGCTCCTGACTCGCGCTCGGGGGCCACTCCTGGTGAGGCTCAGGAAGCCCTGTAGGACGCTGAGGACTCGAACCTGGGTCATCCACATGCAAAGCAAACAAACGTGTTTCCCACTGTCCTCTGGCTCCACCCTGCAGTAGGATTGTTATTGGTTTCCTCCACTTACAACCACTGACCCTTCCAGGAAAGTGTCCATTTCTGGGCTTTCTGGTGTGGTCGAGGCATAGTGCAACCATCACTGCCCTCTAGTTCTGGAACCTTCCACACCCTTTCCCATGAACTCTTACCTCATACCTCCTCCCAGCCCCTAGCCCCATGCACCCACTTCCTGTTTGAGGAGGGGCCTGTTCTGGATATTTCAACCTCTAGATTTCCAGTCCCTGGGAGGTGGAGGGGACCTTGAGAACCTGGTTCTCTCCCTTGCTTTTTTGTCTTCTTGAGGACGATACCTGGTGGTGCTCAGGGGTTACTCTGGCTCTGTGCTCAGGGATCACTGTTGGCAGGACTCAGGGGACATGATGAGTGCCAGGGACCCAACCTGGGTTGGCCCCAGGTGAAGGGTGCATCCTCCCTGCAGTCCACAATAGAGTTTTTTGGGGGTCTCATCCAGCAATCCTCAGGGGTTACTCCTGGCTCTGCACTCAGAAATTACTCTTGGCGGTGCTCAGGGGACCCTATGGTATGCTGGGGGTCAAGCCTGGGTTGGCTGCATGCAAGGCCAACACCCTCCCCGCTGTACTCAGGCTCTTACAATATATATTTCAGAACTTTGCAGCCTACTGAAAGGAATTTGAGGGGCTGGAGCGATGGTGGTTCTCTCCACCAGGAGCGATTCCTGAGTGCAGAGTCAGGAGTAAACCCTGAGAATTGCCGGGTGTGGCCCAACAACCAACAAGAAAAAAGAAGAAGAAGGAGGAGGAGGAGGAGGAGGAGGAGGAGGAGGAGGAGGAGAGGAACTTGAGTGCAATCCCCTCACCCAATTTTCTTTGATTGCTGTGTGTTTGGGGCATAACCTCCCTCTGGCCTCCATATAACCTGGGTACAGTTGAGAACCAAACAACTCAACAGCAAGGCGGAATGCAGCAGCTGAGAGCAGAATTTCTAAAGCTCCTCAGGGAGGAATCGGCCTGGAGACAAGAGCATCCATCCTTGTTTATAGGGTTTAATTGCCAAGAGGGAGCAGATCTTGAAAGGGTCCAGGAGCAGGGCGGGGTGGAGTGACAGCACAGCAGGAAGGACCTTTGCCTTGCACTAGGTAAACCTGGGTTCGACCCCCAGCGTCCTGTATAGTTCCTTGAGCAGACCAGGAGTCACCCCTGAGCGCCCCTGGGTGTGGCCCCCAAATGAAAGTGTCCCAGAACCCTTCATTTCTATTTTGGTCTTTGGGTCACACCTGGCGATGCTCAGGACAGACTCCTGGTGGTGTCCAGGGGGCCCTGTGGGATGCTGGAGATCAAACCCGGGTCAGCTGCATGCAAGGCAAATGTTCAAGCTGCTGCACTATCGCTCTGGCCCCGGGTGCAAGGACACTGGAGCGAACCATCTTTTCAGCGGTCTTGGAGCACTTTTGAATCATGTGTGTGAATTTTTCACCTGGAGCACAAGTGTGGGTTTCTCACCACCCAAGCCGGCAACAGGAGGGCCCCGGAACATCATGCCACAAAGGATATATCTTTGTACCCGGCTAACTGGGTACAGGCCCAATGTCCTGAAGCATTTCCCATGCCTTCCTGTTTTTCTCTACTGGGAACAAGTTTCTGTCCTTATGTCTGTCAAAAGCTTCTGTGGATCAAAGAGGTTAGTGATAGACCCAGAGTAACACAGCAGCCTGGATCTTTATTATGATTATTAGTTTTGGGGCCACCCCAAACGATGATCAAGGGTTGATCGAGGGTTACTCCTGGCAGTGCTCAGGGGACCACACGAGGTGCCAGACATGGAACCTGGTTGGCCACATGCATAGCAAGTGCCCTTCCTGCTGTACTATCTCTTCAGTGGCCTGGCCTTGATCTTTCACACTCAATTCAGTTTTGTTTGTTGACTTGGTTTGGGGGCCACACCCTGGTTGCTGTGGAGGGTTGGTGGGGGTCACTTCTGACAGTGTTGGGGTTTCATGTGGTCCCTGGAAGCAAACCCTGGCTCCCCTCTGCATGTAGAGTCAGCACTTGTCCTGTCTTGTCACTGTGGCCCTCTAAAATTTAATTTATATTATTATTGTTATTTATTTATTTATTTATTTTTATTTTGGGAGGGGGGCTCCTGGCACCGTTCAGGGCTCCCTTCTGGTGATCCTCAGGGGACCATGTGGGGTGCTGGGAATTACATCAGGATTAGTGCAAGTCAAGACAGTACCCCAGGTACTGTTTCTCCAGCCTGTATTTTCGGTTTTAAAATATGATCTCAGGGTGTGAGGGGCCTGGAGTGGTCGTTCAGTCGGGAGGGCACTTACCTGGCCTGGGAATGACCTGAGTTTGATCCCCAGCACCCCACAGGGTCGACTTGAGCTCCACCAAGGAGGAACCCTGAGTGCAGAGCCGGGAGTAAGCCCTGGACACCCACTGCCCCTCCCCCACCAAATTGGCTATCTCTGGGTCCAAGTGGGCATAGGGAGTGGGGGGTTACCACCCTGGCATATCAGGAAGTACCACCTCTCTCCTCCCTCCCTCAGGGTCCAGGAAAGGCCACCTGTATGCTGATGATCCTTTTCTGTTTCCTCAGATGTAAGTGACCTGCGGTGCAGGGCTACTGGCAAGGGGCTGACGCTGGGTTCAAGGCCAAAAGGGCCCCCCAACCAAACCAAAACCAAAACCAAACAAACAAGAACAAAACTCCGGTCACTTAAGCCGCACTGTCTGTCCTGGGTGGGAGGAGGCATCTGTTCTTGTGGGGCCAAATAAATGATTAAGGCGGGAAAATGGGTGCAAGAGATTCCAGGCTGGGTGGTCCTGGCTCCCACAACTTAGCTCAGTGGGTGGGGTGAGCCGTCAACAGCCCCCCACACCCATACCCTCCTGTGCACGCTTAGCCCTTTTGCAAAAGGCCCCCAGAGCTCTGGGTTATCTGCAGGATCTGCAGGAAGGCAAAAGTGCCCTGGGTTCAAAGCCCGGTTGTTATTTGACCAAGGCTGTTCCAGGCTGGTGCCAGGCAGGTTTAAGGAAGAAGCTTGAGTTCCATCCCCAGGCAGGGTCGTTAGAACAAAGTCCCCACAGGGCCCCTCCCTCAGTCCCTTCCCAGCGCCCCAGGGAGCTGGTTTCGGGTCTCTAGTCACTTCCCTTCTGGGGGCAGCCCTGGGTTTCCCCTTGCAGGGTCAATTCTCAGGACTACAGGGCGACAAAAAGGTGCTTTTAATCTGGCGTGGCAAGCGGCGATCTAGAGGGGTGTGTGTGTATGTGTGTGTGTGTGTGTGTGTGTGTGTGTGTGTGTGTATGTGACGGGGACGTGGGGGGGCGCCCCGAAGAACCAGGGGTGTCCCCTTTACCTGACTGCAGCGAGCTTCCAGCCTGGATGTTAGCAAGCTGGGGCAGAGTGACATTCAGCATCTATGAACTGGAGACTGGTCCGCGGGCAGGTAAACAGGACCGGGGACAGAGCCAGCCTCCTCGGCAAAGCGCTCAGAGAGCAGGTACCAGCCTGCTTTGGGAAAGGAGAACGGGGAAACTGAGGACCGGAGCGCGCGCGCGCGCGCGGGTGGTTGGGGGAGCGCCCTTAAGCAGGCGGCGGATCCGGGGCCGGGCCATGCTGTTCTCCCCGCGGTCCCCTCCCCCTGGCCCCCGCCGGACCTCTCCCACGACCGGGAGGAAGTGGGAGAAATGGACAGGGGAGAAAAAAAAAACCCTCATAGACACAAGAAAACTTAGGGCTGAGTCAACGCGTCCCCCCTCCCCACCGCCGCCCCGCGCGCATCCCGCAGACCCCCGCGTCCGGGGCAGAGACGCGGCATGGGGGCCCTCCGGGTGGGTCCCCACGCCTCCCCCCACCTCCCGGCCCGCCCCGCGGGGGCCCCGCAGTTGGGTGGGGGAACCCGGCGAGCCGGGAAAACAACCGCCCCGCCCGCCCCTCGCCAACCCCTTCCCCCCCACGCCCCTGCCGCGCCGGGCGGGCGGAGGCGACTCCTTTATATAATCGCGGGCGGGCAGGTTGGCGGTTGCATGGGGGGACCCGCGAGCCCAGCAGCGCGCCCCTCGAAAGCCAGCCCCCCACTCCGAGTCCCCGGGCCCTCCCGGGTAAACCGAGGCCGGGGTGGGGCTGGAACCGCGTCCCCGCCCCCCCCCCGCGT
>JAOXYA010065657.1:0-11745 GCA_028565675.1 Sorex palustris | reverse complement strand
AAGCCAGGATTTTGTCTGGCCCGAGCTTGTGCAGCTCTTAAGCTTGCAGTCATAGCCATTTCCTGCATATGCCCTACTGTGTCTGTAAAACACTGATTCCTTGAAGTCAGCCAGTATTTCTGACTCTTACAATTTTCCTACCCTATCTTCTGCATAAATCCCTGAGCCTTGAGCGGGGGGGGGGTGTGATATAAATTTTTGGGACATTTGTTAGAAGCAATTATTTGTGGAAGCTCTTTATATTAACATTTTATTTTTAAGACAATCTCTGTCTTCATTATTGTATATCCATTATTCATGGTGGGATGTGAGATGGAGAGAATTGAGGTAAGATTTTACACCATCACCATCCAGTGACAACATCAGACTCAAGGCTATTTCATTCTAAAGTCAATTTTTTTTTCAGCAAGGGTGGGAATGATTGGGACACACCCAGCTGTTTTGAAGGCTTATTCCTGCAGTGCTCGGGTCACCATATTTGGTGCCAGAGATCAAAGTGGGTCAGGTGGTGTAAGTCAAGCATCTTAACCCCCACTCTATTGCTCCAGCCCCTGAAGTCTATTTTCTTAACTTTCAGAATACATGACCTTTTGCTTAACATCTATTCATCCTAGCAGAAGACCGAGTTTTAAACTGAGAGGAAATGTTTCACATACCATGAGTTCCAGTCAGACCTCACTGCAAAGGAAACATCAGAAAGTGAGGATGCAGAAGAAACCTTCAAAGTGCAATGACTGTGGAAAACTCTATCCGAGATCAGCTCT
This sequence comes from Sorex palustris, assembly GCA_028565675.1. Classification (NCBI taxonomy): domain Eukaryota; kingdom Metazoa; phylum Chordata; class Mammalia; order Eulipotyphla; family Soricidae; genus Sorex; species Sorex palustris. The sequence goes on along the minus strand of JAOXYA010065657.1, from coordinate 10,981 downwards.
TATCCAGCACCAGCGGATCCACACCCATGTGAAGCCCTAAGAATTTATGGGGGAAGAAATGCCATTTTCATGCATTTCCACGCCAGTTACATCCCATCATATTTTCAAGCTTGAAGTTTCTGATGTCAAAGAAGTAAACTGTGTTTTAAAAATTTCCCACATTCGGGGCTGGAATTCGCAGTGGGTAGGGTGTTTGCCTTGCACACGGCCGACCCGAGTTCGATTCCCAGCATCCCATATGGTTGCCCCAAGCATCACCAGGAGTGATTCCTAAGTGCAGAGCCAGGAGGAACCCCTGAGCATCGCTGGGTGTGACCCAAAAAGAAAAATTCCCACACTCAACACAGTCATAAGGCCTTTCTTCAGTATGGATCCTGTAATGTTCAGTAAGGTGTGCATGCTTGTGAAAAGTTTTTTTCACACTCGCTGCATTTGTGAAGTTTCTCTCCAGTGTGAGTTAATCTCATGTTCAACCAGGGAAGAGCTCTGAGTAAAGGCATTCCCACATTCAGTACTAGTGTAGGGCTTCTCTCCAGAGTGAATTCTCTGATCCTGCATGAAGCATGCACTCTGATTAAATGCTTTCCCACATTTGTTATACTTTTAAGGTTTATCTCCAGAGTGACTTCGCTGATGACATGTAAGGCAGATGCTCTGACTAAAGGCCTTGCCAAATTCAGTGCATTTACATGATTTCTCTCCAGTGTGGAATTTCCAAGTGTTTAGAGATGGATTCTGACAAAAAGCCACATTCGTTGCATTTATAAGATTTCTCTCCAGTGTGGATTCTCAAATGCTGAACAAAGATTGCTTTTTTCCGAAAAGCTCTCTCACATACATTACATTTATAAGGTTTCTCTCGCATATGAATCCTCAGATATCGGGTAAGATTTGAGCTTTTCCAGAAACAAGTTCCACATTCATGCATACATAGGGCTTCTCTTGGGTGTGAATTCGCTGGTGCTGGGTAAGAGCTGATCTCGGAGTAGAGTTTTCCACAGTCACTGCACTTTGAAGGTTTCTTCTTCATTCTCACTTTCTGATGTTTCCTTTGCAGTGAGGTCTGACTAGAACTCATGGTTTGTTAGACATTTTCTCTCAGTCATTCCTGCAAGATTTATCCTGCTGTTTCTTGTTTATCACACATCTCAGGCAGTAGTGATTAGTATCTTATTCGATGCAGGGCCTGAAACCCATTTCAGGTTCTCTGAGGAAACACACCTTTGTAACTGGGTTTCTAATGATTTACTATCATTTTGTTGCTTTTCTTAGGTCCACTCACAAAAGTGCCTGGGTGCCAGCACCAGACTTGACAATGCTCAAGGGCCAAGATGTGCTGGGATCAAACTAAAAACCTTTACCACTGGACATCCAGCCCCGTCCACTTCAATTTACCATTTTTCTCGGATCTTACTATCACCAAGGCCTTATACTTAGCAAGTCAGTGAATGGTTTCAGGATGTCCACCAGATGATTGCAAACAAAATATCTGATCAAGTTTAGAGAATATCTGATAAAGCTTATGTACATGTGATGAGAAATCAGTCCACTTTGAGTTATCCTATGACCAGTTTCTCCCTTAATTTTTTCAACAATGGGCTATTCTTACCAATTTCAGTATGACATACCCATTTTACATTTAATGTATGGAGTTGCAGTGGTCCCTGGTGGGCCCCACTATAGCTCAGCTATCATCACTTCTGGATGATATCTCTACACATGATGAACTCTCTGATTCCATTACCGAAAACCAAACTATCAGGAATGCAAATGACACTGATTTGTCTCCTGAAGGATTTCTCTTAAAGAAGGGCAGGTACCCTAACGCAGAGGGAGGAGAAAAGGAACCCATAAATTGTCAGTCTACTGTCCTCATATCTGGATTAAGAGAAACCCAGGAACAGACCACTCCAAAGGAAAAAACTACTGTAAATCTGGATAGAAAGGATATCACGTTTCTCCTAAAAGAATTTCAACAATGGGGATGAAGATACAATATAACAGATGTCGCACACAGCCAACCAAGTTTCAATCCCCAGCACCCATATGGTCCTCTGAGCCTTCCAGAAGTGATCCCTGAGTGAAGAGCTAGGAGTAATCCTTTAGTACCACCAGGTGTGGTCCCAAAACCAAAACCAAATTTTATCAATAATGGAGACATTGCAATGCACAAAATGAACAAGTGCTCTTATGAACTAAGTATGCAGGGGTAAAATCCACAAAACCCTAAAAAAAAGGGTAAACAAACAGAAGTTAAAATAAAAAATTAAATTCAATTATAGACAACAAAGTCTACCTTCAATGTAGACTGCTCAGTGTCCTTGCAAAACAACTGGGGAAGCCTCTGATTTAAAACGTCAAAGATGGGGACTCACCATACCCATGATGCTGGACCCTGCACCAGGCTGTTTTCACTTGGGACAACCAGGAGGGGTCAGGTGATGCCCTGCCGTGCCCCAACAGACCAACCCCCAGCAGCCGAAAACCTCCAGAACTCAACTGTCGCCAAACCCATAGTCATTCTTCACATGCTCAGGCTGAGCCTCACCCATGATTGAACTTATTCCGGACTGTGCAGCTGCAATTGCAACCGCAAGACATCTCATCACTAATATTTCAAGAGTAGCGCACCAAATTTGATGGAGTTTAAAGTAGAAGGCAACCAATCTTAGAAATATATTTTTACAGATATTATACATAATATATATATATAAGCATACAAGACTTAACCTTTTTTTTTCTTCTTGGGTCTCAACCAGCAATGCTCAGGGGTTATTCCTAGTTCTGCACTCAGGAATTACTCCTAGCGGTGCTTGGGGGACCATATGGGATGCTGGGGATCAAACCCAGGTCGGCCATGTGCAAGGCAAATACCCTACCCACTGTACTATTGCTCCGGCCCCACAGGGCTTAACCTTTAACAAGATAGTAATCTCTTATAGAAGGGCTTAATGGCCCCTGGATGAAATACAACAATCTTTGTACACTGTCCTCTAAGAAAACTTTTTTGGATCATTTTCAGCGGTTTATTCATGACTGTAGCACTGTAGCACTGTCCTCCCATTGTTCATTGATTTGCTCGAGCGGACCCAGTAACATCTCCATTGTGAGACTTGTTACTGTTTTTGGCATATCAAATATATCATGGGTAGCTTGCGAGGCTTTGCCATGCAGGCGAGATACTCTTGGTAGCTTGCCGGGTTCTCTGAGAAGGACAGAGGAATCAGTTCTGCTTTGGGGCTGGGGTTGGGGTTTGGGGTGGAAACATCTGAAATATGGTGGTGCGAAGTTATGGTAGTGGAATTGGTGTTTGAATATTAAATGTAATCAAATATTGTGAACAACTTTATAAAAATTAAAAAAAAAATAAAGCCAAAGATGGGGCCACAGAGGTACTACAGAGGTTAGGGTGTTTACCTTTCACATATCCAACCAAGGTTTAATCCCTGGCAATCCAGATAGACCCTAAGACTAAGACCCTAAGAAGAGATCCTTGAGCACAGAGTTTTGCCAGATGTGGCCCAAAACTACCCCAACAAGAGTCAACTTGAGGATGGCTGGCATGCAGCCAAAGTGTAGAGCTCATGCCTTGCATGTACAAGAATGTTAGTTGATTTAGGTGCCCCCACACCAACACTGATGAGAGGTCTGCAACTACTACTATTATTGCTCCCTTCTCCCAACAAAACCGTGAGACTAAACCTGAGTGCAATAGGGCCAGCACTGGACTATCAAGAAGTCAGGGGGAAGGAGTCATGTAACACCCAGATGGTCTGGTCTCATGAGGACCACAGCTTTCGAGCTGCTGAACTTCCCAGTGCCTCCACACAGACAGGATCTGGCCACCGTCTTCCTCCATGGTAGTGTTCATTGGAAGGCAGCCCATGTGCCTCTTACTACTTCCGGCACAGTGTTCATGGAAGTCTATGCCTGACGCAGACCTGCTGTACACAGGGAAGTCATCTCCCCTGTCATGGGCAAGTCACCAATCGTGTCAGATACCAGCAGAGCCTTTCTCACATGGAAAAATTCCTGTCTGGACCAAGGCCATAGATCTCTTCTGCATACAGATATCCACCTTTCAATGCCAAATACAATTTTTGTATCAAAGGTGTATTTATAGGCTCCTGAAAGCTTACACTTCGTGGGTTTCTGGAAGAAGTCAGTATAGAATTTTACAGTTATTTTAAGGATTTTTGCTATTTTTAAATGTACTCTATGATATGGACTTGAGTCATTTTGTTGTGTTTTCTTTGCGGGGAGCATACCTGGCTGTAATCAGGCTTACAGCTATCTCTGCACTCCTAGAAGGACTAGGGGTATGGGGGCACATAAGGTGCCAGGGATGGAACCTAATTCACTGCATACAAGACAGCATCCTACCAACTGTACTCTCTCTCCTCCTTAGGTTATTTTCTTAAAAATACAAATACTTCACATAATTGCCAAAAATAACAAAAGTTTGGATTATAATTTCTGCTGATTTTGGGGGGGTTTGTTTTTGGCTCTCATTCATTGTACTTAGGGCTTACTCCTGGTTCTGTGCTCAGGGATCATATCTGGAGGACTGGCTGTACAGGGGATTGAATCTCGGTCTAAGACAATGCATACACCTTACTCATTGTATGGTAACACTCATTGTATTACCATTCCTGCCCCATCTAATTTCTGCTCTGAAACTAACTGTTCAGTGACAAAAATACTTCTTAGTTTTAATGTGATATTTTCCCTAATTTGTGAAATGTGAAAAACTTGACATTAACTGGTTTCCTCCAATACCAACATTCTGTGTTCTTTTTAAAAATTTGGCCAAACCTGGCAATGCTCAGGGGTTAGTCTACACTCTGTACTCAAGAATTACTTCTAGTAGTGCTCAAAGTGTCATATGGGATGCCAGAGGTAAAACTTGAGTTGGCTGCGTGCAAGGCAAGCTCCCTAGCTGTCCTATCATCTCTCAAATCCCTGCATTCTGTTATTTAAAAAATTTTAATAACAGATGGAAAACAAAACCTGAAATCAAGTTCTTCCATTTTATCTTTGATAAAATCACCTGAAAACCACAGACCAGCTACTCTATTTATAAGCTCCTCTCTTCTGGGAAATGATAAACATCAGGGAAAATCTGATCAGCAGTTATTGAGGTAGATGAATTTCAGGAAAATAAAACTGCCTGGATATGAAACAGGACCTCCCAGAAAGGCCAGAGGAATCTGATTAAGATGTTATCCCTAGAAGAAGGATGTTTAGATGCAAAACCTCTCTGAATAGTAAACAATGTACTAAAAGGCAAGGACCTGATTCCTAGTCTACTCCACTGAATCCACCACACCTCCGACACTGAATTCCTTTTAAAGATCAGTTGTGTGTGTTAGAGATAGAGAGGTAAATGAGAAAGAAGAGAGAGATGAGAGATTGAACCCAAATTCTGGCAAATAAGTGCTCTGCTGCTGAGCCCCATCCATGATCCTCTTAGTCCACCTCAAATATCAACCAAAACAATTTTCCCTTGTGTAGTTTTTTTATTTCCAAGGTGTTCCTCTCCAACATTCTAAATTTCACATACTTCTCAACCCTAGCACTTTCTATTCTATTTAGTTAGTACACATTACAGTCTGTCTTCCTGCACTATATGCAGAGACAGTCACAGTCTGACTTTGAATCAGCACTCTGGCTTTGAATCCTGTTCCACTCTTTACTAACTAATCTTGGGTAATTTACTTAGTCTTCTGTGTTTTAATTTTTTTCTTTTTTGGGTCAACCCTGGCGGTGTACAGGGATTACTCAAAGTTAATGCGCTCAGGAATTAGTCCTGGCGGTGCTCGGGGTACCATATGGGATGCTAGGACTCTAACCTGGGTCTGCCGCATGCAAGGAAAACGCCCTACCCGCTATACTATCCCTCAAGCCCCAATCCTAAAATTCTTAAGGCCCTCACAAACCTGGGTTCAACCTTTCTAGCACACATTTTCATCTGCTAGAAAACTGGCCTTTTGGACATAGTGAGGTAGCTCAATAATAAAAACTGGGTTTGATCCCCAGCATCAATCTACTGGAAAAAGAAAGTTGTGCTCTCAGTAATCCCAAAGACCCCCTGTTTTGGAATCTTTGATCCTGAGGTTATCATGTTTGCACAATAAGATCGATGATTCTAAATTACTTAAAACTTCTGGATGTGGGGGCCGGAGAGATAGTACAGCGGTATTACCAGGACTACCATCATCATCCTTCCAGGAACTCTAACTGATACTTTTCCTCGGCCATACGTCTAGTCACTCTTTCTTGAGACACTGTCATAAACTAGATGGCAAGCTTATTCAACACTGTGAAGTTTCAAGTCTGGAAGGACAAAACTACGCCTGAAGAATTTTCCACATTTATAAGGCTTCAGTTCAGAATTCTATAATGCTCACTAAGGTGTGCACATTTTGGAAAGTTTTTACACATTCACTACACTTACAGCCTCTCAATAAGTTCTACAATGCTCAGTAAGAGATGATCTTTGAGTGTAGGCTTTTTCAAATTCTATACTTAAGTAGGGCTTCTCTCCAGTATGAATTCTCATATGCCAAGGCAGGCAGATATTATGAGTAAAGTCTTCCCCACATTTCATTACACTTACAGATTTCTCTCCAGAATGAGAACTCTTATGACAAATAAGACAAATTCTCTGAAAGAAAGCATCACTACACTCACTGCTTCTGTAGGCTCTCCCTGCTGTATGGATTCTCTGATGTTTAGTAAGAGGGGTACTCTAAGTAAAAGCTTTGCCACATTCCTTATATTTAGAAGATTTTTCTACAGAACGAGCTCCTTGGTATTATATAAGGGATGGGCTCTGACAAAAGGTTTTGCTACATTCCTTACATGCATAGATTTTCTCTCCAGTATGAATTCTCAGATGCTGAGAGAGGCTTGCTTTAGTGTGGAAAGTGTTCCCACAGTGATCAAACTTAAAGGGTTCACCCCACCCCCGTTATGAATTCCATAATCAAAAGGCATGGAAGAACAGGAGTCTCCTGAAATACACAATGGAATAGTCCAGGGCTTCTCATGAAGTTTCCTCTGTACTGCTCTTTATTGGTTGTGGTCCTTACTAGGGAGCCATACTCCTTTTTGAGGTGATTAAATATACCTTACTGTGGTACAACAAGAAATTAATCCTAGTTCAAGGTTTTATGAAGAGCAGTGCAGTGAGACTCAAAAGGCAGAACTGTCAGGACCACAGTAGGTGCAAGTGGGACAAAAGGCTTGGTATTATGACCATACAAAGAAATTATGACAAGCAGCTTTCATATTTAAGTTCCTGCAATATTCCTCCTAGAAAACTAAAATGTGCTGAGATTTTAAGATTTAAGGGGACCTTATCTGAAAATTTCTCCGTGTCTTCTATAGAAAAGGCATAAAGGAGATCATCATAAAAAAATCATAGAGTGGAGCTTGTGTATGAGCATTACTCAACAGTACAGAAAAAGTCATACATACTATATTTACCCAGAGCTTAGACCAACTGCTGTAGGAAAGAAGTTACAAAAAAAGGAAACTATACAAAATAGAAGAGTATTATGAAATAATTAGCAGAAAGAATTTAATCTAGTCTGGGAAATCCTTGAATAAGAGTAATAGAAAGTGGTGTAAGAAAGGAATACAGCAGAGAGATGAAACACTATGCAAGAGGAATCAAGTAACTACAATGAATAAAAGAGATTCAATAAGACAAATTATTAAGCATCAAATATATGACATAAAGCCTATACCAATGAAAGGGTAGGTCAAAAGACACTTCCGACCAAATTTAAGAAGTTTAATTTTCAAGTTAGCAGAAAGCCATCAAAGGGATTTGAAGAGTCTGAAAAGTACCCCAATATGATGAAATATGCTGTCTGAAATAAAAACCACACATATTTTTGCTAGCAGAAAGCTATCAAAGGGATTTTAAAAGTTTGAAAAGAACCACAATATGATGAAATATGTTGTCTGAAATAAAGACTACACATATTTTTGCTACTAAAAAGTGTACAAAAAAAGATATGTGTAAAAGAAGGAGGCAAGGTTAAAATCTAGCAGGGCCCTGGATAGTTACTTAAGCAGTCCTGTAAGAAGGCCAAAGTAATTAAGAGACATCATCAACAGAACTGAATGAATACCTGAGAGGTGGGAGGAAGAGAAAGAAGTTAAGGATAATTTGCCACTTTGGATACTGAGTGATGACAGAACTTTGCTGAGAATGGGAAACCTGGTGTTGAGGAGAAAAAAAGACTTCTTTAGGTTGCATATATAAATATGAGGTCAGCACACATTTCTGTAATAGAAAAGAGAGGTATGGGTTGAAAAGATTTAAAAAAATATTTGACAGACAGGAAGTAGTTGAAATCCTGAGATTAGCAGCTAAAATAATGAAAGGAACTTTGAGTACAGCCAGGAAAACCTCAACACTGAGTTTACAAATTTATTTTTAGGCTTTGTGGAAGCTGGCAATGCTCAGGAATTACTCCTGGCTTTGCACTCAGGGACCATTCCTGGTGGGTTCAAAGCAGGGGAATGAATGCACCTTTCCTGCTGTCCTATAGCTCCAGTCCCTAAGTTTACACATTTTAACTCCTCCTTTTATCTTAAAAATATCTAACTCCCTATTATAGGGTGGGGAAATACTTCTGCCAAGGGATATAGGGATATTTTTAACATCATTCTCAGGGCACACAATAGAGACATAGGATTGTGGACAGCTGACAAGACCCATACATGTCTGTCCCATCATGTATGAGGGACAGATAACATGTTTTTCAGGCTTTATATGGCTCAAGAGCCAGATGTTCCCCACCCCTGCTATCTGATTAGTAAGAATTTAATACATAATAAAAATCATAAAAATAAACATTGATTATCCATAAATTATGTTTAATGTACTACTGAACTACCTGAAAAAGAGTCCAAGCTAATACCATAAAAATCAAAATACATCTAAATGTATAAAAGGGTTAAAAGAAACACTCAGGGAGCCAGAGACAGTATAGTGGAAAGAGCGCTCGCCTTGCACACAGCTGAACGGTTTCATCCCTGCACCATAGCTGGTCTCCTAAGCCATCTGAACATAAAGCCAGGAGTAAACCCTGAGAACCACCAGGTGTAGCCTCAAAACCAAAAAAAAACCATCTAGAACATTCATTATGTATATTTAGCACCTGCAGTGTATCTCAGAAAATATTCAAAGGGCCATCAATTTGTCATAATAACACTAGACTTTGATCTAGTAATTTTACTACTACATAAAAGTATCTTCCCATATAGAACATTAGAAAAACAAATTATTGGGCCTGGAGAGATAGTACAGCACATAGGGCTCTTTCCTTGCACACAGCTGACCCAGGTTCAATCCCTGGCATCCCATATGATTCCTAAAGCACCCCTGGAGTAATTCCTAAGTGCAGAGCCAAGAGTAATCCCTGAGCATCACCAGGTGTGGTCAAAAAAACAAAAACAAAAAAAAACTTATGTAAGTTTTGAGCCAGACAGTAAGCATAAGGGTAAAGGCAGAGTCCAGCATCAATTCAATCCTTAGTACCACAGAGTTTCCTGTGCACACCCAGAATGTCCCTTCTGAACAATGTGGAGTGTGGCCCAACAAACTTGTCCTCCTCCCCCCCAAAAAACTACCCCAATTTTCTAACCTGCAAAAAAGCACTCCAAAATTCTGCTAGAAAGCCCTATTTTCTACAAATAAGCAGTATGTTTAGCAAATTATAGCACCCTTACTTTGTGAAAATTATATAGATTATATAGATTAGTGAAAATGAAAACATCTGGGGTTTTAAAGCATGGGGGTCAAGGCATTTGCCTTGTTACCAGCTTACCTGGGCTTTATCCTGGCACCACATTTAATTGCCTAAATCCCACCAGGAATGCGGCTGAGCACAGAGTCAGGAGTAAACCCTGAGCACAGCTGGGTGTGGCTCCTATACACCCAACCAAAAACTGAAACATGTGACTAAGTTGGAAATGTTTAATGTACCTATAAATTTAAAAGTCAGAATATTAAATTTTTAACCACAACCTTACATACACTAGTTTGTTAAAATAGGCACATGGAAAATTAGAAAAAATTAATCTCACTGTGGTTATATAGTTTCCTCTACATGCGGCCAAACCAGGTTCGATTCCTCTGTCACCCTCGGAGAGCCCAGTAAGGTACCGAGAGTATCACCCCACCTCCGGATGGCAAAGTCTGGCAGGCATATTTGATATAACAAAAATAGTTAATAAGTCCCACAATGGAGACATTACTGGTGCCCGCTTGAGCAAATTGATGAACAACGGGAGGACAGTGCTTCGGTGCTACTATACTTTCATTAATTAAAAAAGCCTTAAATTTAAAATGTTTATTAAGTATGATCATTTCTAAGTGATAAGATTATGGTAAAGACTTGCCTTAAAGTCTATATTTTTGTAATGTCTGAAGTTTTCATATTGAAGTCAGTAACTTCTGTATCAGAGATATAGGGAAAAATATATAATCAGAAATGGGTTCAGAAATTTACAAAGATGACACTGTTATTTCAAATGTAAAAAGATAAACACTGGTGGGATTTATTAATAAAATGCATTTTAAAACTATTCTTGTCTTTTCAAAGAATAGCCATGAGAAAATACAATACATCAAAAGAAAAGACTATGAAACACTGAATGAAAAATAATGCACACATACCAGTGATTAGCAGGTATTATAAACAGGAATTTTTTTCACATCCAGCTGTGCTCTTGGCTTACTCTTGGTAAGCTCTCAGGAATTACTCCTGTCAGGCTCAGGAGACCATATGGAGTGCCAGATATCAAATCCAAGTCAACTGCTGAAAGGTATGCACCTTACCTTCTGTATTAGCACTCCAGCCCAATAATTATTTTTAATTCTTACATATATTCAACACACCAACACACCCAAGAAAACATACTACCAAATTAATTGCAGACTGACTTCTATATCATTTAA
>JAOXYA010065649.1:0-11745 GCA_028565675.1 Sorex palustris | reverse complement strand
GAAGGAGAAGGAGAAGGAGAAGGAGAAGGAGAAGGAGAAGGAGAAGGGGAAGGAGAAGGAGAAGGAGAAGGAGAAGGCGGCGGCGCTCCGGTGCTTAGTTGGTAGCCAGTTGATGACTGATCATGACTAATAGGAATTTTGAAAGCGTTTCACAAAGGAATTGGTTCTGGCTGACAGGCCATCAGGAGTTGGCTTTGTAGGAGCTTTGGGCCTCAGCTGGACCACCTTCGAGCTGGGCTCTCTGAGAAATGAACGTTCTAGCCTCTTTCAGGCTAACTTGGAGTTGCTCAGTTGTTTGGGGGGCCAATTTGCTGAGGATGGGAGGGGAGGACCCTGGCAGATGAGAAGGCCAACTGAGCTCAGTTTTCAGAGGTGCAGGGAACAGAGAGGTGGGGAACATGGGGTAGTGGGAGATTGGGAATCAGAGGTAAGGTCTGCATTGGGGATCTCTCTCTCTCTCTCTCTCTCTCTCTCTCTCTTTCTCTCTCCCTCTCTTTCCCTCACTCTCTGCAGAAGACCCACCTGTGTGAATGGGAACCATTCTGCTTGCAGAAACCCTCAACTCAGCGGCTAACTTGGGGCGCTGTCTGACATAGTTCTCTAAATCCCCATCTAGATTCCCCACTTATAGGATGTTAGTCATCAGAGGAGCCCTCGGGATCCCTTGGCAGCCCAGGGCCCTTCACTTATTTTTACTGAAGAAAAAACAATTCAGAGAGGAGGAAAGTGTCTTATCCAAGGAAACAAGACAGCCAGGGGCAGGATGGAACTTGACTCTGGATCTCTAGGATCGAGACCAGCCTTTCCCCACTGTGTAAAGGGGATGGCATGAGACTTTGGGTGCCCAGGGCTGCCCTGACCAGCTCTGCCCCCTTGGCCGAGTGCTCCATCAGATGGAGGGGATCTGAGAATCTTTCCCGGAGGCCTAAGTGAGGAGGCCGAACTGATGCCTGGGTAGTGGTAAGCAGCCATTGGCACCTCAGGAGCGAATGTGACAATGACACATACAGGTTCTGGGGTTGCAGACCTGGTCTCAGTTTCTGCTGTCCCAGCCCCTCGCTGTGTCCTTGTGCCAACTGTGTCTCTGACAGGGCCTCAGGTCCACCCTCATCTGGGTTCACTCATGGTCTGGTCTTCGCAAGCTAACCCCTGAGCACTAGTCAGCTGCTCTGGTGGTCTAGACAAAAGAATCTCAGGACAAACTTGGCCCAAATAACTTTTCCTTCTAGATTTTCTGCCTAGCTGCTGAAATCCTAGCACATTGCGCCTTTGAATTAAAAGCTGTGAAAATACAAAGTCTTCAGGTTGAAGCTGAACATGAGACTTGGGTCTTGAAAAGCTTGAACTGACTGGTTAAGTATTTTTAGTGGCTTCATCAGACCTGAAAGGAACACTCGATGGCCAGGCTTTGATACAAGAAGGTTCTGGAGAAGGGGGCATCTTCACAGAAGTCGGAGTCGATAAAGAGGGATCAGAAGGTCACAAAGAACTCAGGAAGAAAGGACGGGGTGGAGGTTGGTGGGCCAACTGAGACAGCATGACCCCCCGCCCCAACTCCATTAACCATGGATCTGGCAGATGCCGGGGCTTGCCAGGTGCCTTGGTGGAGTTGAGATGAATGGGGAGGGGAAGGCATTGTTTAGCACCTGCTGTGTGCCACAAGCCTTCTCCAAAGCCCTGAGCACAGGAGTGAAGTTCCCCATCTCAGGTAGGGGGAAGTAAGGCTAGGAGAGAGTGAATGTCTTACCCCAAATCACCCAGATGGTGGAGAAGCCAGAACTCAGCCCCCAGAGGTCCTTGCAGGGGACCCCTCCTTGCACTGGCCCAGGAGTCAGGCATGTTTTTGACCTGGTCCTGGTCCTGTGAATCCCTCTCAGCCCTGGTTCAGGGTGGGGCGAGGCAATGCAGGATATTCTCAAATTATGGAAACCAGGAATGCAAAAGGGGGCATTACCACCAATGTAACAGAAATAAGAATGATTATGTGATTAATTGTAAACCAATAGATAATCTAGCCTAAATGAAAAGAGACAAATTCTTAGAAGTGAGAGAAATCTGAATAGACCTTTAAAAAATAAAGAGATCCAAATAGTGAATTAAAAAAATATAAACCCCCAAATCCACCTTCCCCTGAAATAAAATGAAGCCCAGGACCAAATAACTTATGGTGGATTCTGCTGCAAGAACTCATATAAAGAACAATGAGCTGGCCGGTGAGTTCCAATGGTGAGAGCAGAGTGCTGGCAAAGAACAAAGATGGAGCTGGAGCAATGGTACAGCGGGTAGGGTGGCCTGGGTTTGATCCCCAACATCCCAAACGGTAACCCAGAGCACCACCAGGAGTAATTCCTGAGTGCAGACTCAGGAGTAACCCCTGAGCATTGCTGGGTGTGAACCCACCCCACTCGACCCATAGCAAATAAATAAAAGAATAACGAAACTCCCAAGCACCCATTTTTCACACACCTTCCCAAAAATAGAAGAGGAGGGATGCTTCCTGAGAAGAGTCTAGGAGACCACTGGTACTCTGATGCCACAATCAGACAAGACTAGCACCAGGAAACCACAGACCAATGTCACATATGAGACTCTGGATGCACAACCCTCAGGTGCAAAGGGAACCCTCACCCCCCAACACCTAGGTAGAAGGAGACAGAATGAGAAGTGGCATTTACCTTAGGAATGCAAGGTTAGCTCAACACAGGACATCAACCAGTGTAAGAGTGTAACAGGAATAGAATGGGACAGAACTAGGATACAGCTGGAACCTCTCATTTCCAGCTGTGTGACCTGGGGGAAGGAATTGACCCTAGGAACACATTTATCTATCTGCAAAGGAGGCATGGTGACAACAATTTCTTGGTACGGAAATGGAATAAAATAATAATAAAATAAAATGGAAATGGAAGCACATTGCAAATACAAATAACACGTAACCCTGAGTGTGACCATTCAGAGGAGAGATCTATTTTGGGAGGGTGGGCGGGGGGGTCAATCTTGAGGCGTTCAGGTGAGGAGACTGAGGCAGGTGGGCTTACCGTCCTGCACATCTGGGCTGTAACCACTATTAATATGTGTCCAATCCTTGCTCCTTGGGCTCTGCCTGGGATGGCAGCTTCTGCCTCCTAGGTCTCTGCTTGTTGCCCCAGCTCAACCCCCAATCTCTCTTGCTTTCTCAAAACTTGCATTTCTCTCTCTCTCTCTCTCTCTACTGTCTCTAAATGCCCCAGGGATTTTGCCTCCCGTGGGTGACAGCTCTTCGCTTCTCTGCACCTCCACATCCCAACGGGTAAAGGAGAGAGCGAGCGAGGGGCTGGGTCCTCCCCATGTTGGGCAGGTGCCACTCACCCTGCTGGATGGAACACGGCGCTCATCTCTTCAGCCAGGTGTCTGCGGAGGATGTGCTTCCCGCTGGGGATGCCCAGGGCGGTGGCCATGGCCTCAGCATTGAAGGTGGGCTCCAGCACTAGCACTGCCCCATGGACGCCGCTGTTGGTCAGGTTGTCCGCGTACTCCTGTGGACAAGACCAAGGGAGCTGCTGCCTGGGGCCTGAAAGGACTGTCCGGCAGGCCTGCAGGGCTACCCCATCAGTCTCGGGGTCACTCTGCTGACCCAAGAGGGCCCCAACTCCCAGTGGGAACTGCGCCCAAGAGCAGGGATCTGACCTCCTTGGACAAATCAGTTTATCAGTGAGGAGTGACCCCTCCTCCATGCACTCTTTTCTTTTTGGGTCACACCCAGAGATGCTCAGGGGTTACTCCTGGCTTTGCACTCAGGAATTACCCCTGGTGGTGCTTGGGAACTATATGGAATGCTGGGAATCAAACCTGGGTTGGCCAGGTGCCAGCCAAACGCCCTACCCGCTGTGCTACCACTCCAGCCCCACCCCATGCACTCTTAGGGTCATGAAGGAACCATTGGGAATGTTGCTGTGGTTACCCAGACCTTGGCCAATGCTGTCATTCTTGCTGAATGAGCAGGTGGCCTTGGAGTCACCCAGCAGTTGATTAGCACCCCCTCCCCAAGGAGAAAACGTCACTCGGGGCGGGTCCAGAGGAGTGGGTGGTGGCAGCACTCGTTTTCTCCTACCAAGTGGCAGTAGGAAAGATGACCACCACCAGCCTGGGCACTGAGGCCGGCAACCATGAACAAAGGCACCAACTTGCACTCACACATGGCTGGGACCTGCGTGAGCCTGAAACCTCCCTCCCGAAACCCACCCAGACCGGGGGACCCTCACCCCTGCTGTCCCCCTCACCTTCAGATCGATGTCACGCACCCACTTGAGCACCCGCTGGTTGGTCCAGACCACCGGGTCTGTGTTCTGCGTCTCACAGCGGGCCCGACGCTCCTGCAGGGTCTGTGGGTGGAGACAAGGATCGGTGGTGGTCAGCTGAGCTCCATCCTCCCTGCCAGACCCTGGACACCCCTGCCCTCCGCGTCCCTGTCTTTTCCTTCTAGGAAATGCCCTTTTTTAGGAATTGAGGAAGCCTGGAGGAGAGGTGAGTGTCTGGAATGGCTTTGTCAGTGTAGTGGCAGAGTAACCTGTCATCATCCTAGTAGGAAGCCCGACCCTGGCAGGGTCCTCCTGGGGCTTGTTCCCAGTCTCCTCCCAGGAGTATGGACCCTCACCCGCCTGCTGTTCCACTTCCTTCATCACACTGGGGTGCCAATCACTGGCTGGCTGGCAAGTCTCACCCCCTGGCCCAGGGCCCTGCCATGGGGGTTGGTGAGGGCCAGGAAGCCCCTTCTCTGTCTTTCTCCCCTCAATCTTGAACCGTGTGTGCTCAGACATCACTAAGAAAGGAAAACCATCTGAACTCAGCCCCACTGGGATCCTCCTTGGGGACTCTTGGTGAAGATGCACTAGTACGTCCTGTGGGAGCTGAAGTAGAGAGTTTTTCTAGCCTGGCAGAGCTCAGAATCAAGGGGAAGCACTCAGAGTGCCAGGGATCCCCACACCCCAGGCTTCCTGCTCACCCAGTCTTCTGGTCACTGCCCCCACACCACACCCGACGCCAGCATGGAGTTCTCTCTGCTCTACCCCACACATCTGTCCTCTGCCTAGGCTCTTCCTGTTGCTGGGTTGGTTCCCTCTCACACCTTTTACTAATGGCTGATTCATGGAATTGTTTTATTGTTGTTGTTTTGTTTTGTATTTTGGGGGCCACATCAGGCAATGCTCAGGGATTATGGCTGGTTCTGCATTCAAGAACTATTTCTGGCGGGGCTTGGGAGACCATATGCCAGGTATCGACCCCGTTGGCTGCATGAAAGGCAAGCTAGCATATATCTATCACTACACTATCATTCTGCCTCCAACCCCATCCCTGGAATTCTTTTAGGTCTCATTTAGCTGTCTGAGCTTAGCTGTCCCACTATCTCTGGGAAGCCATTACTGATCCCTGTGGAAGTTCCTCACCTGGGTTTTCACAGAACTTTAGACTTCTCTCACTGGACACTTTCCTGTGGTTTCATGGCTACCAGTTTTATTGTGGTGGGTCTCCTAGATAGGTAGTGAATTCTCAAAGGATGAGAGTTCCCTGTTTACCCTGAACGGAGCACAGAGCTCAGTCTATGACAAATATGCAGTTTTTGGAAGAATGGAGATAGGAAGGGAAGGGTGAGTAGGTGGATGGGTTGATGTGGCACATGTGTGCCAAGAAAGACACATGGATGTATGGGTTCATGGGTATGTGACTGCATGGATGCATTGTGTGTGGATATGCATTGGTGCATGAATGGATGGATGAATAGATGCATAGAGGCATGTGTGTATGAATGGAAGATGGTTAGATGGATGGCTGCATGACGGGTTGAATGAATGGACTGATACATGAATATATGGAGTAGATGGATTGGTATGCAAGTGGATGAATGAATGGACGATAGACAGGTGGACAAATGGACGACTACATGAAAAAATGAATGAATGGTGAATAGGTGAATCAATGGATTGATTACAGATGGATGGATGAGTGGCTGAATGTATGAATGAATGGATAGATGCATAGAAGCATGTGTGTATGAATGGATGATGGTTAGGTGATTCATGAATGAATGGACAAAGGATTGATACATGAATATGTGGGATAGATGGGTCATGCACAGATGAGTGAATAAGTGGTAGCTAAGTGGATGGACAAATGGATGCATGCATTAAAGGGTGAATGAGTGGATCGATACATGAATGGATGAGGAGACTGATTCACAGAAGTCTGGATGACTGCATGAATGAATAAATGGATGGACGCATAGCTGGATAAATGAATGGATGACGTGTGAATGCCTGAATAAATGCACAGATCTATATGTATGAATGGGTGATGGTAGATAGAGTTGCACTGTGGCACTGCCCTCCCATTGTTCATCAATTTTTCTCGAGTGGGCACCAGTAACATCTCCATTGTGAGACTTGTTACTGTTTTTGTCATATTGAATATGCCCCGGGGGAGCTTGCCAGGCTCTGCCGTGTGGGCGGGATACTGTCAGGAGCTTGCTGGGCTCTCTGGGAGGGACAGAGGAATCGAACCTGGGTTGGCCACAGGCAAGGCAAACGCCCTACCTGCTGGCTATCGCTCCGGCCCAATAGAGTGGACAGAGCAAGGCTGCATTAATAAATGAATGAACGAAGTGATATGTGAAAGGATGGATAGTGGTTGCATGAATGAATGAATGTGTGGGTAAATGGATGGATAACGAATGGATGGTGGCTAGAGAGCAACATGGATGGCGGGTGCATGGGCAGATGAGCAGGTAGGTGGGTGGGCAGACCGTGGATCCAGAGGGAAAGGAGGGCATGGAAGGTGCCCCCACACGCCCCAGTCCTCACCTCCCTGCTGAAGTTCACTTGGTACAGCAGCTCGATCCCGAGCAGGATGCTGACCTGGTGGAACTTCTTGGACACGTTCAGGTGCTTCTCCAGGTCCCGCTTCATCAGGGAGTTGAGCATCCGCCCATCAACCAGGTGGTTCTGGAAGGCCTGAGAGTACTGGGACAGGCCGATGTCATTCAGCCAGGCCTTGGCCACCCAGTGATGGTCCAGGTCAGCCGCTTTGGACAGGCTGGTAACAAAGCACAGGCAGAGATAGAGTGGGTGGGCGAGGTGGCAGGAATAAAGGGACAGACCGAAATGGAGCAGAGATGGACAGAGGTACGGAGTGAGGGAAGACACCCAGGGATGGGGTCGGAAAGAGCAGAGATGGAAATGGATGAAGTTGAGAGATGGAGGGAAGAAAGGAAGGGCAGTGCTAGAGAGAAGTGGATGAGGAGAGGCAGAGAGACACAGAGAGGAGAGAAATAGAGAGATGAGGGGTGGGGGAAATGCCCAGAGAGGATTAGGACCCCGAGAGACAAACAGTGACAGGAAACAAGAAGAGAAGACACTCAAGGAGTGACAGGGACACCGGCGCAGCTGTCAGGGCACCTTGGAAGCCCTGGAGGCCTATACGGAATCCCAGCAGCCCAGCAGCCCCAGTGCTCACCAGGGAGCTTTGCATCTGGCCCAGGTCATAGCGAGGTCCGTTTGTGACTTTTGCTTGTGACTTTTGTTTATTTCTCTTTCTATCTCCTCACCATCACAGATATCTCTGAACCCATCACAGAATCGACCCCAGAACCCCACCCACGCGGGGTTAGGCGAGCAGGGAACACTCCAAGCCCTGTGCAAAGGAGGCTGGGTCTCAGGGGTGGGCGCCTGGGCTGTTATTCCCCTGCTGGCCACACGGTGGCAGCCTCGAAGAAGGAATGAGGAATCCAGCACCCCACCCGTGACTTGGAGAAATGACAGCAGGTGTGGCGAGTTGGGGGTGCCCCGGAGGCCATCGAAGGAATGGGTAGGCTGGGGTGCCACCTTCCTCCCTGGGCCAGGATTAGGGCCAGCGCCTTCCTTCCTTGCAGTGCCTCATTTGGCAGCTGGGTTGTGGTAGGACGGTGCCTCTGCACCCCCTGACCCTGGAGGACAGGCATAGGCAGCTGCCTCCCTCCCGTCCCCGTGGCACCCCCTTCCTGCACCTCACACCTCATCTCGAGCATGATCTGCACCACGCTGCGGTAGGTGCTGCCCATTAAGGGGCCCCACCCAGCGGCAGTTCCATGGCACCGATGAAACACAGCCCTCTCTTCCAGCTCCTCCCCAGCACCCCTCCACCCCACACCCTCATCCTCCAGCTTCTCTGCCCGGCCTCGCCCTGTCCCAGCTGTTTAGCACATCTCTCAGTCACTCTGCAATGGAGCAGGGATCTGGACCCACACAGGGCCAGTTCCTGGGAGGGGGAGAGGGGTTCGAAGGTGGAGGAGGAAGATTCACTGCCAGTATTGATGATACTGGGCACCTCGCCCAGGCCCTGAGTTAATTGCTTTGCAGGTTATTTCCATTGGCATGTCTATCCCCTTTGCTGCTATTCTGGGTGCAAGCCATGACCATCCCGGGCATGGGTTTCTGTGACTGATTCCTGAAGCCCAGCACTCAGCCTACCTGCCTTCTCCCTTTAGTCCATCAGCTCATGGTCCCCCTTAGTAAACCTTCCCATGGGGAAAACATAAACTGCATGAAAACTTTAAAAAAAAATCTTTTTTCTTCGTAGTGCTTAGTGCTGCGTGTGTGTCTATGAGTGTCTGCGTGCGTGTGCCTATATAGGGTGTGTTTATCTATGTCTCTGTGTGTGTCTATGTATGTGGGTATGTGTCTGTTTCTGTGTATGTTTATGTGTGTCTGTGTGTGTGTGTGCCTTTGTAGGTGCATGTCTGTCTGTGTGTGTCTGTGTGTGTGTGTCTGTCTCTGTGTCTGTGTCTGTGTGTACATCTGTGTGTAGGTATGTGTCTGTGTCTGTGTGTATCTATGTGTGTCTGTGCCTGTGTAGATGTATGTGTCTTTGTGTGTCTGTGTATGTGTGTCTCTGTGTGTCTGTGTGTACTTTGGGGGCCACATCCAGCGGTTCTCAGGGGTGACTTCTGGCACTGTCAGGTGACCAGGCAGTACTGGTCACCTGATCTGGATTCAGCCATGCACAGGACAAGTGCCTTCACCCTGGCCTGTGTCTCTGGCCTTCTAAGCACATTATTAACCAAGAGAAGCCAAGCTGAAGACAGTGACATGCATGGGGTTAACATTCTGGAAAAGGCAAAACTAGAGACTGACATCAGGGGGAGCCTGAGTGGGGAAGGGAGGGCTGAGCAGGTGGGTGCAGGGGTACAGGACTCATGAGGGCCTCTCTGGGGCACACAGCAATGGTGGGTGCAGGCACAGGCCAGTCGGCCAGACCTGGGCCTGGGCCTCGCCAAGCAGGTCCTCATGGGGACTGGGGTCTGGCCGAGCTGAGCACATCGGTGTGGCTGAGCACATCGGTGTGGCTCCATGCTCTGAGCACCGCCCCACCCGACAGGCAGACAATGCAGGGGGCAGGCCTGGGAAGATCTCCACCTTCCTCTCCATTTTGATCTGAAGCCCAGACTCCTCTTCTTCCCAAATCAAGTCTTAAAGGAACAAGGAAAAACTATTTTTCCTTTTTTTTTTTTTTAATACAAGCAACACTGAGAGACTTCATCACCCGAGGAATGCGCTGCAATCCACATTCAAGGAATCTCTCCAGGAGGAAAGTGAGAAGCACATGGAAATGTGACTCCACAGAAGACCAGAGTTCTGCACTCCTGCAGCCCCGAGACAGACCTGATAGACTGACAGACTCAGGCCTGGGCTCAGGACTTGAGCAGATGCCCCTGCAAAGGACGCACATCACTGACCCCTCCCCCACAGGCATCCTGGGAGAGGCTCCCATGCCCTCGCCATTGGGGAAACACTCCTGGAGGCACCCCACAGCCATGGGAAAGGCTCCTGGCCTCACAGGAGAACAAGTGTTGGGTGTAGGTGGAGACACTGGAGTCTGGTGTCTTGCCAAGGTTAAGAAGGCAGCCACTGTGGAGAAGGGAGAGTCAGCTTCTCAAAGACTAGAACCACCTCAAGGTCCAGCAGCTCCACCTCAGGGTACAGACTCCAAGGAACTGAAACTGGGGCCTCAGACATGTGTGCACCCACATTCACAGAGCCTGAGCCCTGGAGGCAGCCGCATATTTCCACAGGTGAGAATGGACATGGATGTAGTTGTGTGTCACCACAAGTGAGGATAAACATGGATGTAGCCACATATCACCACAGGTAAGGGTGGACATGGATGTAGCCATGTGTCATCACAGGTGAGGATGGACATGGATGTAGCCACATGTCATCATAGGTGAGGATGGACACGGATGTAGCCACATGTCATCACAGGTGAGGGTGGACATGGATGTAGCCACATGTCATCACAGGTGAGGATGGACATGGATGTAGTCACATGTCATCACAGGTAAGGGTGGACATGGATGTAGCCACGTGTCATCACAGGTGAGGATGGACATGGATGTAGCCACGTGTCACCACAGGTGAGGATAAGCATGGATGCTGCTCTGCATTAACACTAGTGAGAAAAAACGTGGATGTAGTGAAGTGTCACCACAGGTGAAGATAAACTAAACGCAGAGTTTGTTCTGTGGGTCAGTGCTCAGCCTCAGAAAGGGGTGAGGCTAGATGCTAGAGGCTCTCAGAGTCCACTTCTTGGAGGCTCCCAGAGGCATCCCATTCACAGAGACCAAAGGCGGAAGGGTGGCGGGGGGAGAGGGAGGGAGTCATGGTGGAATGGCTTCGGGTTTCCGTTTTCATGTTGTATTTGTATTTCATGTTCTATTTCATGTTGCACTCCTCAGCAGTGCTCCCAACAGGGCTGGTGGGTCAATGCTGGGACCCTCTGCAGCCACACCTCATGGTGCTCCAGGGCTGCCTGGGTCACTCCAAGCAGGTAAGGGCAGGCTCTGTGTTTCTGGGGAATGAGCCCCATCTGAATTCCTGAGCTGTCTCCTGCCCCCTGGAGTCCCGGTACTATAGGCTGCAGAGCCGTGGGGCTGGGTGGAGGTATGGGTTGCAGAGATGATGGATGTTCTAACATGACAGGGTGCACTCAGATGTGGGTCTAGGATTCACTCTCTCCTTATATTTTATTGCAATACATTTTGTAAAAATCAGGGAAGTTGGCCGTGGTAAATCTCCAGGTAAATATTTTTCTTGGTTCCTCATCTCCTTAGGGAAACTTGTAAAAAAGGATAGTAACCACACAGCATCGGATGGACATAAATGAAAATGTCTGAGGACAAGACCACGAGGCACCTAATACAAGACTCAAGATCTTGCCAACTTGCATGTTGCAACCCCCCTAGGGCAACAGTAACAAGATCAAATACACAAGCACTTCTGGTGGGAATCCGGTAGCTGATAAAAAATGAGAGAGAGAGAGAGAGAGAGAGAGAGAGAGAGAGAGAGAGAGAGAGAAAGAAGAAAAGTGCCTGCCATAGAGGCAGGCTGGGGAAGAGGGGTGGGGGTGGGGGGGTAACAGGAGGGATACGGGGGATATGGTGGTGGGAAACTTACACTGGTGGAAGGATGGGTGTTGGAATATTTGTATGTATGACTGAAACTGGACCATGGAGCTTTTTAATTTTTAAACAATTTATTATTATTTTTATTGGATCACCGTGAGCTAGTTAGAAAACTTTAATGCTTGAGTTTCAATCATACAATGATCGAACACCCATCCTTCCTTCCACCAGTGCACATTTTCCAATCATCAATGTCCCCAGTATCCCTCCCTCCCCCGCCCCCATCCTACCACTCCCCTTGCCTCTATGGCAGACAATTTACCTCTTACTCTCTCTCT
>JAOXYA010065641.1:0-11746 GCA_028565675.1 Sorex palustris | reverse complement strand
ATCTTTATACTTACATTCTGTCATGTAATAAGCTCCCAAATAATACCTTTAAGCATAGAAATACTTGCAAAATCTCTTGTCCTCATATAGGTAACCTTTTTCTAGTTACATTGTATATGGTAAAAGGAGAAGAATGGTCTTTTGGTGGAGAATTATCAATGTCAAACTTAAAAGAGTTTCTTATTCTAGGGCAAAGCTTATGGGAGTGGAAGGAGAAGAAAAAGGGAAATGCAGATAAGAAGTGCTTCTTCCTTTGTAATATATAGTAAAATATGTTGCAGTCATTTCTTGAATCTACTTTGGTAATGTGAATTAATATTCCAATTATACATTAATAAGAATGATCATTAAATTGTATTTTCTATTTCCACCATATTAGTGAGGTAAATATTGAGAGAGTTTTATGAGTAGGACTGAAATCTACTTACAATTAGCAATGCAGTTGCTGTAGGAAAATTTATCTTACAATCATAATAAAAATGGGCTTGAGTGATAGCACAGTGGGTAGGGCAGTTGCCTTGCACACTGCCGATCCAGGTTCAATTTTTCTGCCCCTCTCGGAGAGCCTGGCAAGCTACCAAGAGTATATCACCCCCACAGCAAAGGCTGGCAAGCTACCCGTGCTGTATTTGATATGGCAAAAACAGTAACAAAAAGTCTCAGAATTTGTTGTGACATGTTACTGGTGCCCGCTCGAGCAAATTGATGAACAATAGGAGGACAGTGCTACAGTGCATAATAAAAATAAAATACTTTTGATGATTATTTACTTTAGAACATGACTTTATTAATGTTTTAGTGATTCTTTAGCTTATTAAAGTATGTCCATTATATAAATTTAGTAAAACTCCATGAAAATGTTATTTTCTTTAGCTGAATATAGTCCTGAAAACTCTATTTAATGTTTTAAAAAAATAATCTAATTAATAATCCATAAATGTTTAGAAAACAATGTATCTATTTCATGTACTCAGTTGACCAGAATCAATATTTCACTCTTTTGTAAAGTCTGGAGATGTAATTATAGTCTTTTTTTTTCAAAAATTATGAAAGATTATACTTTCCTTATACCAAATCAGTTTTTGAATTCTTATTTTCTTAAATTTATCTCCCTAACCATATTTTGAGCTTTAGGAGAATATTTCACGCCTAATATTTATTAAAAGAACTTTCATTCAGCACAAGTATTCTTGAGTTCAGTTATGTGTCAAGGGTTGTATTAGTACTGAGGGTTGATCGATGAAAAATAAATGTTCTCTGTTCTCTACACAACAAAAGTCTTGGTTTATTGGAGAAGAAATAAAGCAAAACATAAAACTAAAATGTATTGTAATTAATGGTAATTCTGTGGCTACTTTTTAGAAACTTAATCTGAATACATATATGTATGCACTTTGGTGAATGAATGCAATTATTATTACGGAGACCTATATATTTTACATATACATGCATATACAAATATATACATCTATCTACCTATCTATCTATCTAGATATATGAGGCTTAGGGAGCTGAGTAGGCTGCTACCTTTCAAACAAAAGCAGCACATTTATCCAGAGTAGTTGGGAAGGTGAACAGAAATAATAGCAAAAGCAACAAAAAGATCTGGAAAAAGGGAAGAAGGACTATCATTCCCATTCTTAGCCTAAAATACAGTGTCAATGTAACAATAAGGGTCTGGTTCCACTATTGCTTCCAGAATCAGTCAATTAAGACACAAAACAATGGGCTAAGGAAGTGCATGCAAGAAAGTCTTCTCATCTTCTACAACACCATCTTGGCTTACATGCTCACATGAAGCTTTTTCTATAGGAAAAGAATTGGGAAGGATATTTTTAGAAAGAACAGACTGAAAGATGTTAGGCATCAGAGTGATCAATAATTCTCTTGTGGGCTAAACTTCAGAGGAAAAAGAGTTCAACTTACACGTGCCATTCCTTGTTTGGGTGTATGAGAGAAGGAGAGGGGAAAGGGAATATTCTTCACATGTTCAAGTGCTGACCAAAATAATTCATTTGTTTTTAATTTTGAATTCAGCTCTTTATTTCCTTGGGGCCAGTTTCATTAAATCTTTTTTAGGAATCTTGACTTATAATATTCGACTTATGAAGAACCATTGAATGATGCTAAGTATAATGTACCGTGATAAAATTCCCATTTCAGGCTGAAAAATAAGCTCTGTAGACAGTAAGAAAAATGAATGCGAGTAGCATGACTGAAATAAGAAAGGCATGTTGGAAATTTACTGCAAAACACAACACAATATTTTAACTGCATGTCAATGAGAATGTGCAGAGAGGGGTTGTATTCAGAGATGTATTCCGTACAGTTTGTTGACTGACATGACTGATTGGACATAGAGGATTATGAAGATCACAAAGTCAAAACGGATTGTTATCTTCAGTTGAGAATCTGAAGGCGAGGATGGAGCAAAGGATCAGCAGATGGTTTCTGGAGTGCAGGTAGTTTGGAGTTTACTGATTTGTCTGAGGTAGTTATGGGGCGAAAAGTGGTAGAGGCTTGCAAATGAACTGCAAATATTTGTGATTGATGTGTGTTAGGAGTAATACGTTTATGGTTGTATCATTATAACTCTATTGACATAAATATACTCTGTACAAATATTCTGGAATACTCATGACATTCTTTTTGTTGTTGTTTGTTTTTTATGGATTGTTTTATTTTTATTGACTCATCATTATTTACAAAAGTATTGACATTATTGTTTAATACTTCCAATGCAAGTGTACCGTTCGTGCCACTTTGATCCCTCAGTCACGGTCTCAGGATCACTTCTTTGCAGCACACCTTTATAGCCTCAGTAGATAGTTCTTTTGGCACCGTTTGTTTGCTTACAATGGAGATTGTCTGTTACTTTTGACTGTTTTTTCATAACCCATAAATGAATAAGAACATTAGTATTTGTCTGATTAACTTCATTTAGCATGATGCCCTCTAATTTTATCCATGTTTCTGTAAACTGCAGTATATTATCTTTTCTCACATAGCTAAATTATTCTTAAAAATTCAAATCTGAAAACAACTCATTTATTTATTGCCAGTGGAACAGATATGAGTCTTCTATAATTGGGTATGTTTCATTATGACTGAATTAAATCCATACCATTGGGTAAAGAGACAAATACAAAATAAGTCATACTACACAATCACACCGCACATAAATTCATGTTAACTAAATGTTACATTTTGTGGTGAAACTTTAGATAATGAAATTAAATGTGCAACAAAAACTAATATTCATAAGAACCATATTTATGTAGATATAGATGTGGTACAATAGATGAAGAGGTTTTTGAAGCTGAAGAACTCCTCAAGGAATTCCTGGAGCACTCACAATGATTTTTTAAAAATTTTAGATGCAATTTTTTAAAAAAAATTTAGCAATGACATGGGTATTCTAGTAAGTAATAATTAATGATTAAATAGTGTGCTCCTGAGGGTCTGGAGCAATAGCACAGTGGGTAGGGCATTTGCCTTGCATGTGGCCGACCCGGATTCGATTCCTCTGTCCCTCTCTGAGAGAATGTCAAGCTACCAAGAGTATCCTGCATACATGGCAGAGCCTGGCAAGCTCCGCGTGGTGTATTCGATATACCAAAAACAGTAACAACAAGTCTCACAGTGGATATGTTACTGGTACTCGCTCGAGCAAATAGATAAACAATGAGAGGACAGTGCTACAGTGCTACTAAGTTCCTAAGGAAGATTTTCATTTAAACGTTGATCGGTGCAATGGAATTGAAAATACTCTCACTATATAATATCAATTCAGGATGGAATTATGTGACTAATTATTTTAGCAATCCTCAATAAAAATTCAAGACATTGCATTAAATTTTACTTCAATGCAAAATTTTGCCACCGGCAACACTCCTAATTCTATGATGGGGTCTCTGAACTGCCAGACTTTATCACATATTAAATGTCCACATTTAAGAAAAGTATGTCAATTTTCCCTTATACTGCTTTACTTAAAACTATATGTCAATTGTAATTTTGACAAGAAATTATAGCCTCTGGCAAGTAACACTAGCTGGTATTATTTTATAACCTTATTAAGGAAATGTACATTAGCTTTCTTGATTACACATTAGGATTTGTATTTTTAAATTGAAAATCTGAGGAAATAAGCTAAAGGTTTATTAGAAATAACTGATAAAAATCCAATGTCTTGGGCCAGATAAATAGCTCAATTGTTGAGTCCCTGCTGAGCATGCAAGAGGCCTGTGTTCTATCCCTGAATCTGCATGGTTCCTCAGCACTTCTGGGCAAAACAACAGAGCACAAAACCAGGAGTAAACCACAAGCTCCATCAGGAGAGGTTCAAGAACCATACAACAAAAAAAAAGTTTACTGTCTTTTTTTGTTTGTTTCTATTTTGTTTTTTGGGTCACACCAGTGATGCTGAGATTTTACTCCTGGCTCTGCTTTCAATATCACTCCTGGTATGCTCAGAGACCATATGGGATGCTGAGGATCAAATCCAGGTCAGCCAAGAACAGGCACTCTCTACTTACTGGAACAGCTATCGCTTCAGCTTCCAAAACTTCCATAAGTAAAATTTATATTATGATCTTTTAAAAAGAAAGAAAGTATAGAAACAACCTAAATTGTTTTTAAAAAAATTACCATCTATATAGCGCAGAGGAGCATTAAGTTTTTTTTTTATATACACCATAACTAACAGCAAACATATCACAGTTCCTTAGGTATAAAGTCAAATTAGTCTTTAAGTCAAAAAGTTCATCTTTAAATCAATAAATATAAGAAAAATCATTTTCTAATCTAAAAATTGTTATATCTAATCACAGAGTTGCTAAACCCTTGTCTAAGAATTTATTGCGCTGTTCGTTGAGACTTCTGTGTTATTGTTTTTGTTGAGTGTAGTTGGTTTTAAAGTTACTTTTCCACCTAATCTGGTGTGCTCCTGAAATTTCAGTATTGAAGGGGTAAGAGATGTCTTGACTGCAGTGCTGGGGTGTGAGGCGGCTACAGGGCTTCAGCAGCGGGAATACTCAGCTGTCGAGCCTCTCTAAGGCCCCAGGAGTTTTCAGCTGAGAGGACTTGTGTAACATGAAGTTTTAGCTGCTTGGCATTCATCTCCTGGGAGCATTACTAGGGGATGAGTAGAGCAGGACAGGTGGAATTGTCAACATGGCAGCAGCTGTGGGAGGTGGGTCTCTCATGCTTTTTAATATCTTTATAGTATTGTGTGCGTATTTATATATGTGCTTGTTTGTGTGTTTGTGTACTATTGTTTTTCCATATAGCTATAAGTAAAATTAAAATGGCTATTAAAACTCGCCCAGAGGGGTCTGAAGCAAGAAAATCCTCTTGGAAGCCTCAGGGATCCATGAGGTGCTATGAATTGTACTCAGGTAAGCCATGGGCAAGGCAATGTCTTGTCCACTGAACTATGGCTCTGGCTTGTTTAACTATTTCTGTGAGTTTGTGTCTATGCTTGGAACTTATT
This sequence comes from Sorex palustris, assembly GCA_028565675.1. Classification (NCBI taxonomy): domain Eukaryota; kingdom Metazoa; phylum Chordata; class Mammalia; order Eulipotyphla; family Soricidae; genus Sorex; species Sorex palustris. The sequence continues at coordinate 6,252 of JAOXYA010065641.1, read as the reverse complement.
TCTACATAAAATTATGCCATTTACTAGTTGTATTTTATCTTTTTTCTCCTTCCTTTTATTTTTCTTTACCTCTAGCATTATCTAGAACTCTGAGTTCATTCATTAGAAATTGTGAAAATTAAAATTAGTGACAAAAATATTTATTTGCCTTCATGTAATTAAATGGGGAGTTCCATGACCATTTTGAAAAGATAATGTACATCCTGAAACTTGAAGATTAACTTGGAGTAGGAAAATTCCTGAAGAGACTTTTCATTAAAATCTTCTACTGTTTGCCTTCTTTTTACCAGTTGAGTCAACAGGTCCTCATTTTACTGGCCTCTGCACACAATATGCAGTGTTGGTTACTGAAATTCACATGAAAGAAAATGATAGGATTTAGTTATTGATCAATATTGAGCAAAATGTTAAATCCAGGACTTGATATGAGTTCCTTTTAATGTGGATGAATGATTCTTTGAGATAAGACACACAAAATAAACAGTTCAAATGTGGAGATTATCAATTTTGGGTGGATACACACGATTTGATTTGCTATTGAAATTCTAGGAAATTGTGGGCATGTATTTATGCATATTTTTAATTCATAAAATATTTGGGTTATATAACTAATTTTTGGAATCAATGCTGATAAAAATAAAAAAGGTAGTACATGCCTATTATAATGATGAACATGAGCAAATAGTGGTTTGAATTGACATGAAGTTTCTTATGGAATTTAAAGAGAAAATATGTGTGGCTATAACTCATAAAGAGCACCTGACCTTATATGAGAAGAGGTCTTTATTAAGAAGGTTTCAGAAAATTGGTAAAATAGAAATAACCAAATGAAGGAGAGAAGGAGTAGTGAGAGAGTAGAAGATGTAAAATTTTCTTATGTTAGAATTGGATGCATACCAAAGAAAGGTTTTGGACCTGAGAGAGAAAATCTATTGAAATGGATTCAGTTGTTCCCATGCTAAAGTGGAATAATTTACACAGAGAGAGCCTGAGGGACGAAGTAAGAGAACTGGAAGGTAAGACTGGGAGAATTTGTAGGAACATTGTACTGAAGGAAAGAAGGAAAGGGTAGTCTCAGCAGTGTCTCAAAACAAGGTTATGTTGACAAGTGAATCAGAAACTTTTGTCCTTACAGAGCGTTTTATCCTAGAATTTAACCTAGGCTTTATTTTTTATAAAATTTAATGCATTATCATATTTACTTCTTTTTTACATTCAAATTGAAATTATTTAATTAGTTCTTTTAATTTTAAGACGAACTAGTAAAAGTGTCTGATTTAGTTTCTGCATCTTAATAGAATTATCTGCATAAATATAAAAGAACCAAGTAAGGGAATGGTAGTTTTCCTGTGAAATACATCATTGAGAGTGAGTTGAAATGTAGCTCTCAAGAAGCTCTCCATTACAAATTGATGTCTATCTATGATATCTGACAAACAAACTTGAAACGGATGCCATATGGAACAATGACAAAGTATCTCCCAAAGGTGCTTGGGAGACAAAACATAGCAATAAAAGTTTAGGTATTTTCCGAATGGATGGTTGTTACTAGTATGTGTAATGTAATTTATAAAAAGATACTAGTCTTTGAGAAAATATAAGCGAGAGTTAGAGAAAGATTAACTTGCCTATAACCGATGTGAGTTGAATCCCAGCACCACCCACATATTGTTCCCTGAGCACAGAGCCAGGAGTTAGCTCTGAGCACAAATGGGTGTGACTCAACATTCCCTCCTGCCAAGAAAAATGTCCTTTTTTTTTACCCCCAATATTCAAGAGTCAGTGAGATGTACAAATTTGGGTTTTGTTTGGTTGTTTATTTGATGGGGCTAGGTGAAGCAAAAGGGAAAACTTGTGCCCTAGCAGCTGGGCTCTGGCCTTGCTGCTGGTGGAGCTTGGGAGACAGAAATAAGTAGTCCTGGGAATCAAAGAAGGATCAACTAAGGGCAAGGTCTATTCCCTATTCTATTAGAATACTATTGCATTTCTGTGTGAAAGGTTATTCTCAAATGGTAAAAGTATTTTTCAGGTATTAAAAAATATTCTGAGACTGTATTTGGTGTAAGATGTGAAATCCTACTGCTGCTATTTGAATAACTAGACTTGTGAACCATAAAACACCCCAAAATGAGAAAATGCTTATCCATAGCCCCATTGCCTATTTCCAGAAAAGAATCTACTTGCTTTTCTGTGTATTCATGAGGTTTCAGACATATCTCTGACAACATTGTCCTACTATTCTCTCAATTTCAGACCAGTAGGATATGCTGACTCTAAATGAATTAGTTTTAGTTTCCCACTGTCTGACTCTTCTCTAAATGCTTATGAACATTATGAAATTGTAACGTTTGTAAATAATAGAAAAAATCATCTAATTTTCTTTAAAATTGTCTCTATACAATATCAAAAACTTTTTCTGAGGGTTTTAATTTCAAGATCTTAAACGTCATTGGAAACTTTAGTTTAACTTATCAAAATCTTTGCTTTCTGAAATAGATCTAAATCAATAAAGACATTTGTGCTAGTAAATGAAGTCACTGATAGAATTTTATTAATTCTAAATAAGTTGTAAATAGTAGAATTGATACACATTAATTCAAAATTAATCATGAAAAATTAGGACAGACAAACAAGTCTCATACTTAGACTTACATTTTCTACTGCAGCACATCATATCTGTCTTGACTTGAGGAAGTGGACTTGATTTTAGTTAACTTAATTAAAAACTGTATCAAACTCATATCATTTATTTTAAATTTTATGGAAATCATATGTCTATTTTACATATACAGCACAGTATCACCTTAAGATTTCTGTGAATAAAGGTGTTTCATTCATAGTAAGGTGGTAAATTAAACACATTGTAGTTGGGAATTAAGAAATGAACGCTTCACCAATAATACTCTATATGGCTAAACTCTCACTCAAACTCAAAGGAACAGTACACTATTTGGGGGATAAACAGCAGCTCAGGAATTCATAGACTCAAAACGAAACCTAAAAGAAAGGCTAAAGGGGCAAGCTATTATAAGACAAGACAAACCTTACAAGTACAACAAAACAATACAAAAAAGATGACACAAAACCCCATAACAATAATCTCTCTCAAAGTCAATTGTCTAAATTCACCAATTAAGAAACAGAGTGGCAAAATGTATTTAGAGACAGAGCCCAACATTCTGCTGCCTATGAGAAACTCATCTCAACAGTCAGAGCAAATACAGACTTAAAATTAAAGGATGGAAAACAATCCTGCAAGCAAACAGTTCCCTCAAAAAAAGCTGGGGTGATCATACTAGAATCCGACAACATAAATTTCAGATTGAAAAAGATAAGAAGGGACAGCCGAGGCCATATTCTATTTATCAAGGGATATGTACAACAGGAAGAAATCACACTCTTAAATGTATATACACCTAATGAGGGAACAGCTAAATATTTAAAACAACTGCTAACAGATTTTAAGGAGGACATTGCTACCAACACAATAGTAATTGGAGACTTCAACATCGCCTTATCACCTCTGGATAGATCAACAAGAACAAAACTCAGCAAGGAATCATTGGATTTGAAAGAAGAAATAGAAGAGAAAGGGCTTATAGACCTATATAGGGCTTTACACCCCATAAAGAAAGAATACACATTCTTCTCCAGTGAGCATGGAACATTTTCCAAAATAGACCATGTGCTAGGCCACAAAACATACCTCAACAGAATCAGAAAGATAGAAATAGGATCAACCATCTTTTTAGACCACAATGCACTGAGGATAGAAGTGAATCACACACATACATGGAGAACCAAATCAAAACCTGGAAATTAAACAACTCAATGCTGAACGAGTGGGTGAGGAAGGAAGTCAAAGACGAAATCAAAAGATACCTGGAAACAAATGAGAATGAAGATACGAGCTACCAGAACCTATGGGATGCAGCAAAAGCTGTATTAAGGGGAAAATTTATAGCTCAGCCAGCATCTATTAGGACTGTAGAAAGGATGCACATAAACAACTTGACCTCACAGCTCAAGACCTTAGAAAAGGATCAACAAAAAGAGCCTAAATCAGGAACAAGGAACGAGATCATAAAACTTAGAGCAGAAATCAATGACATGGAAATCAAAGATACAATCCAAAAGATCAAAGAAACCAAGAGCTGGTTCTTTGAGAAAATAAAAAAGATAGATAAACCACTAGAAACACTCACAAAGAAACAGAGAGAACCCTAATAAACCGAATCAGAAATGAGAAGGGGGATATCACAACAGAAACCAAAGAAATTCAAACCGTAATCAAAACTCTTCCCAAAAACAAAAGCCAGGTCCAGATGAATTCACTAGCGAATATTTCCAAATATTTAAGAGGACCTACTGCCAGCCCTTCTCAAGCTTTTCCAGGAAATTGAAGAAACGGAAACTCACCCAAACAGTTTCTATGAAGCCCATATTTCTCTTATACTAAAAGGAAACAAAGACACCAGAAGAAAAGAAAACTACAGGCCAATATCCCTGATGAACACGGATGCTAAGATTCTCAACAAAACACTAGCAAATAGAATTCAACAACTCATCAAAAAGATCATACACCATGACCAAGTGGGATTCATCCCTGGGATGCAAGGATGGTAATCCATCATATCAACAAAACCCTCACCAAAATGGGTATAGAAGGGACTTTCCTCAATACATTTAAAGCTATCTACTACAAGCCTATGGCAAGCATCATCCTCAATGGGGAAAAACGAAGAGCCTTCTCTCTAAGATCAGGGATGAGACAAGAATGCCTACTCTCTCCGCTGCTTTTCAATATAGTACTAGAAGTACTTGCAGTAACAGTTAGGCAAGAAAAAGATATTAAGGGCATATCAAGTAGGAAAGGAAGAAACCAAGATCTCACCATTGCAGATGATATAATATTATCTATTATCATAGAGAACCCTAAAACCTCTACCAAGAAAATCCTAGAAACAATAGGCTTGCACAGTAAAGTTGCAGGCCATAAAATCAAAAGCCAAAAGTTTATGATTTTGCTATAAGCAAATAATGAGAGAGAAGAAAGTGACAAAAAAAATCTCGTTCACAATCGTGACTCAGAATATGAAGTACCTAGGAATCAGCTTAACTAAGGATGTAAAAGAACTGTAAAAAGAAAACTACAAAACGCTACTTCAGGACTAAAAGAGGACATGAGGAAATGGAAAGATATCCCATGCTCATGGATTGGGAGAATTAACATTGTTAAAATGGCAAAACTCCCCAAAGCATTGTACAAATTCAATGCAATTCCTATAAGGATATCCATGACATTCTTCAAAGAAATGGAGTATACACTCCTGAAATTCATATAGTACAATAAGCCCTCACAATTAACTACTGAGATTCTTGGGGAAAAGAACTGTCTGTCACTGTCCTCCCGTTGTTCATCGATTTGCTCAAGCGGGCCCAGTAATGTCTCCATTTGAGACTTGTTGTTACTGTGTTTGGCATATTGAATACGTCAGGGGTAGCTTGTCAGGCTTTGTCGTGAGGGCAAGATGCTCTCAGTAGCTTGCTGGGCTCCCGAGAAGTGTGGAGGAATCGAACCCGGCTTGGCCGGGCTGCCTGCGCTCAAGGCAAACACCTTAGCGCTGTGCTAGAAAATGAGAGGAATCAATCTCCCCAACCTCTAACTCTACTACAAAGCAGTAATACTTAAAAAGCATGGTACTGAAACAAAGGGAGAACCGCAGACCAATGGAACAGGGTTGAATATACTGACCCCCCCCATATGTGATTAGCTAATTTTTGATCAGGAAGCAAAAAAATGTGACTTGTAGCAAGGAAAGTCTTTTTAACAAATTGTGTTGGCAAAACTGGAAAGCTACATGCAAAAATATGGGCTCAGATCTATGCTTAATACAATGTACAAACGTAAGATCAAAATGGAGTAAAGACCTCAACACCAGACCAGAATCCATAAGGTGCATTGAAATACAGTTTGAAAAAACCCTCCATGATATTGAAGATAATGCTACCTTCAAAGATGACACGCCAGTGGCCAAGCTAGTGAAAACAGAGATAGACAAATGGGACTATCTTAAACTAAGAAACTTCTGTACCTCAAAAGAAAGAATGAACACATCTTTTCTAACAGCTATGTAGTACTCCATTGTGTAAATGTACCAAAGTTTCTTTAACAAGTCATCTGTTCTCAGGCACTCAGGTTTTTTCCAGATTCTGGCTATTGTAAAGAGTGCTGCAATGAACAAACAATTG